>PVLC010046551.1:0-11395 GCA_004027655.1 Graphiurus murinus | reverse complement strand
GAAGGTAATGGGAGGAGGGGGGACACCCTAATGAGCATGATGTACTTACAAGATCACATCAAAGTCAATCACTAAACTGACCAGGGGATAGGGGGAGGGTGGGTGGGAATTGGGGAAGGGTTAATGAGAAATATGTGCATGGATGTCTTTACCTGTACTAGCTTGTACCCAACAAAAATGTGTAATTAACCCTGTTGTAGCCAAGAAATGTATAAAAATCCATGCTAAAAAAATAAAAAATAAAAAATAAATAAAATAAAAAATAAAAAATAAAAAAATAAAGGCTTCTTAAAAACAAACAAACAAACAAACAAAAAAAAAAATTAAAAACAGAACTACCACATGATCCATCTATACACTCTTGGTCATACATCCAAAGGAACTAAGGTCAGCATCTAAAATAGATACTTGCACATCCATATATATTGCAGAAATATTCACAATAGCTAAAATATAAAATCAGCATAGGGACCACCAATAGAAATGGAAAGAGAAAATGCATTTTGATTTTTTCTATTCTCAAAAGCTCATTTCTACATTGTTACGCTTATTGTATAAAACAAAACAAAAGAGTGTTATTATTCATAGTGAATAAAAGGAATTGTCTACAGATAAATTAACTAACTCATTAAGGACATATTAAAATCTTTCAAGCAATGATGAAAATAATATAATTAAAATTTAATTTCTTTTAATATCCTCTTGTACTCTTTAGGCTAGAAAATTCCACAAAGAAAGAAATCATATCTATTTTATCCCAGGACCAAGAATATTATTCTATGGAAAATACTAAAAAATAACTTATTTAACAAAGTACGTGATACAAGAATTATAGCTTTTACATACTTGTTCATAACCAATCACTTTATTTTTACATCTATTTTATTTTGGGTTGTTTTATTTATTAATATAAACAACTCTTCCATTATCCTGGTTTCGTAGCACATTTATCTCCTTTCCTTCAACTACCTGCATTCCCATAATATCTTAGTTACTCATTTGCAGTCACACTCTTGAGTGTGTCATGACCAATAACCACAGTCATTCCATAATCTCTGATTTAAGAATTCTGTTCCTTGACCTTCATCTCCCATCCTTCTCTTATCTCACTCATTTCCCTTAATACCCCAACTTGTTACTATTTTTCAGCCTCACCAACGAGGACACAAAATCTATGGAGTTTGCCACCACTGCATTGTTCCTTTTCACTCTCAGGTCCTCACTTGCCACATAATACAGTCTAAAATTCATATTCTATTCTCTTTGACATGCAATCTCACTTATTTGCTTTATTTTACTCATTTATCCTGTTTTAAATCAATTTTGCACCCACTATTAAAAAACACAGCTGAATGTGTCTGGAGTAAAATTCATGCTGCTTGTTCTCACTGAATATATTTGTAACCAGAAAGCACAAGCAGATTTTGAATATTATCCCCCAGAAATTGTATTACATTTCCCTATCCATTCACTCTCCCATTCCATTATTTTGTGGCTTTTTCTTTCTTTTTAAACCACCAACACTTCCTCTTCAATCTTTAATCTCTATGCCTATTTTCTTGAGAAAACAAAAGAACAAAAAGGAAACCCACATCCTTCCATTAAGCTCTAATTTACATCTATTTCCTCCAACTTTTCTTTGTATTTTAGTCAGGTCAACACTACACTAGTATATTAGATTCCATTTCCTCTCTCCTACTCAAAAACATTCTTATGGTTATATCCTCATTCCTCCATGCTTCAGTCAGAATTCTCACTGCTGCGACCCAAAATACCTGATGACCACAATTTAGAGGAAGGAAAATATATTTGCTCACAGTTCTGGAGATTCCAAAAGTTACAGTCCATGTTAGGCCTGGTGAAGTTTGCAGAGCTCAGGGTAAGGCAGTGGGAAACATAGACAGCATGAAAAGAGAGACTCTGTTCTCACATTATGGAGGACAGAAACAGAGAGGGATATATGCCCAGGGATATACATAGTCCCCAGGACCACACCCCCAATGACCTTGGTTACTCTGTAACAAAGCCCACCTTAAATATAGATGGGTTGTCTATGACATGAAATCTGGTGGACATTCTAAATTCAAAACATAATGAACTCTTTTTCTCCATCCTCCATCAGAATACACACACCAGCATGCTTAGTCTTCTAATATAAGAAAAATGTTCATCCAGACCCATATTCTTTCCATAACTTCTAATCTCTTTTCTCTGCTCCCAGGAAAAATTCTTGAAAAAGTAATTGAGTTCACTTCTTTTTTACTTTTTCTCCTATTCTTTAAACCCACAACAATTAGATCTTTGCTCTCAGTGTGGCAGAGAAACTGCAGGTGACCTCTTCATTGATTAATTTAATGGCCAATTCTCAGTCTTCATCCTCCTGGACCTCTCACCAGTTTATTGCTCTGTTTTTGATGTACTATTTTCATTTGGCCTTTAGGACCATATAATCACACTTACCCTTTGTTAGTGGCCTTCATTATACTTTATACTGTCCTCATCTTCTCAGTCTTCATAAAAACTACCCCAGAGAAACTTCTGTGAAAATGTTCTATAGCTAAAATTCTCAACATGGTACCTAAAATGTAGATGTGGCTATTAAGTATTGAAACATTGCAATTCCAGACAAAGAACTGAAATTTTAATCCTATTTTAATTAGTCTGATTCTGATTCAATTTGCTTAGCATGATTCTCTCAGTTCCATCTATTTTTCTGAAAATGACATAATTTTATTCTAATGGCTGAATAAAATTCCATTGTGTACATATACTGCATTTTCTTTATTCATTCATATATTGATGGACACCTAAGCCAACTTCATAACTTGGTAATTGTAACTGTCTTGCTATAATTATGAGTATGCAAATATCTGTAAAGTACACCATTTTAAATTATCTAGAGTGCAAACTTAGGAATGGTAGGGATGAATCATATGGTGGTTTCATTTTCAGTTATTTGAGTAACCTCCATATTGATTGCCATAGTGGTTTTACTAATTTACATTCCCACCAACAGTGTATAAGATTTCCTTTTTTTCCTACATTCTCACCATTATTTGTTATTGGTTATATTCTTGATTATTGCCATTCTGGACTAGAGTGAGATGGAATTTCAGTATAGATTTTTTTGAGTCTGTGTGCTGAGAATTGAACTCAGGGGAATTCTACCTCTGAGCTGACCACCAGTCCTATTTTTTTTTAATTGGAAACAGGGTCTCACTAAGTTGCTGAGGGTCTTGCTAAGTTGCTCAGACTGGCTTCAAACCTGCAATCCTCCTGTCTCTGCCTCCAAAGTACTGGGATTACAGGCAAGTGACAACTACATTCAGCTCAGTATCATTTTGATTTGTATTTCAACTGAGGGCTGAAGATGTTGAACATATTTAATATAATTGTTGGTCATTTTCAACTTCTTTAAGAAGTATTTCTTTAGTAGTTTATTTTCCCATTTTTAAGTGGGTTATTTGGTTTTAAGGTTGAGCTTTTTGAATTCTTTATGTATTCTGGTTGTTAATCCTATCAGAGGAATTGCTGGCAAAGAGCTTCATCCATTCTGTAGGCTCTCTCTTCATCTATTAATTATTTGCTATGCAGAAGGAAACGCTTTTATGCCATTCCATTTATTGAGTCTTGATTTTATTTCCTGTGCTACCAGCATCCTATTTAGAAAGTTGTTGCCTGCATCTATGTCTTTTTTCATCCACATTTTCTTCAAGCTGTTGCAAAGTTTCTGGTCTTATATTTAGGTCTTTGATCCAGTTGAGATATAGGGACACAGTTTCATTTTCTACATATACATATCCAGTTTTCCAAACACTATCTGTTAAAAGGAGTGTCTTTTCTCCAATGTGTATTTTTGATACCTTTGTCAAGAATCAGATGACTGTAGCTATATAGGTTTGTTTCTGTGTCTTCTGTTTGATTGGTCTACATGTCTTTTTTATGCCAATACCATGATGTTTTGGTTACTATAGCTCTGTAGTATAATTTGAAATTGGGTTTTATGATGCCTCCAGCACTGCTCCTTTTACTTACAATTGCTTTGTCTATTCTAGGACTTTCATTCTTCCATATGAATTTAATTTTTTTCCTGTAGTTCTGTGAAGAATGCCATTATCAATTTTTGCACGTTTCTTGCTCTTTTAGGATCCTATTGAAAAATCTTTGACTGTACCAATATTTGAAGTGTTTCCCTTATGTTTTATTCTAGTAATGTCAGAGTTTTAAGTTTCACATTTAGGTCTTTGGTCCATCTTGAGTTAATTCTTATACTTGGTGAGTGAACTCCACACCCTAAACAATTGGCATATCCTCACATAGGAGACAGTGACGAGAACACCTGGGATGACCAGCTTAAAACTGTGGTGGGGTCACCCCAGCTCACCTTTCCCTCCAGAGCCAGAAAAGTGCTCAATTGTAAATTAACTATGCACTTGTGGCAAATGACAGCCTAGGTTGCCCACCCTTCTAGTGGTTGGATAGGAGCAGAAGTGCAACAGGGACCCAGAGCACACAGGGTATAGAGAACCCACAGGCCCCCTGGAAAATGCCTCCATATTTAGACTGCACACCTGCCACCTGCAAAGGCAGAGAGAGAGACAGACAGGGCCTGTGGAAAGCATGGAGCCTTGGGATTACGATGGTTCCAGATCCAGTGATGCTCACTGCCTACATAGACAAAGAGAGGCCAAGGGACAGGCCCTGTGGAGAGCCCAGAGACACAAGCTTGCAGCAGGAGAGGTGCCAGTGGAACTCTGTGATTGCACTGATGGAGAGAGCAAATAAGAATGCCTGAAACATGATCAAAAATCTAACATAGTGAGTAGACATTTAAAAGCTGAAAATATCTACACAGATCCAAAAGGACCGCAGAGGCCAACCCAGCTCTGTACTTATATACTTACAGGGTTTTTGTTTCTTTGTGTTTTTTGTTTTGTTTTTTACTGTTTTTATTTTGTATCACTTTGTTTTACTTATGTTTGTTGGTTTGGATGGTCTCTGTGACCCTGTGGCCAGATTCTTCCCTGGCTTGGAGGAAGTTTTGTGTGCTTATAGGAAAAAATTAATTAATTAAATAAAATAAAACTCAGACATACAGGCAAATGTAATAAATTGTGGTATCAAATGCTAAATTGTATAATACAGATTAAAGTATACAGAAATTTACTGAAAAGTTAAAATAAAAATAGCAGATAAACTAATAGCAGGAAACCAATAAAAAGAGGCATGCATAATATGTGAAGGTAGTACTATCAGTTTCACTAACATGTGTGGAGAGGGAGGAGGGAGGGGGTTGGGATGTGAAGGGAAATACACTGTGAGCTGTGTGCATGTATATTGTTAATGCATTGAACCTCACTATGGTGTCTAATTGCAATGCACTAATAAAATAATTTAATAAATAAAGAAAGGAATAATTAGTCAATAGTGTAGCCATAGACTTCACCCTACTCCAAAACTAAGCACCATTTTCCTTAATTTACTCAAATAATTGGGCAGAGTTATGAAAGTGATACATGCTTCTTGTGCTTTAATGTCATACATTCTAAGTAACAAAGTGACACATCCTCTTTCTCTATTAAGAGTAAGAAACTGATTGCAGGAAAGTTAGCAAGAAAGATTGTCGTATTTTATTTTCCAATTTTTGTCATGTGATTGTTTTTTTCTCTATAAAACATCTTCATGTTGATAGAGGCCATGACAAAAAAATTTCATAGAGAAGATGGAATTGTTCTGAGTTTTAAAAGACAAGGAGTATTTATTTATACAGATGAAAGAGGAAAGACAGAATGTCAGACTGAGATCACAAAGCAATTTAAGAATAGCAAAGGGTGCCACATTAGCAAAGCCAGTGCTATTTTTGTTAGATTTGAACAAAAATAACAACAAAATAAAAAAGTGATGCATGCCTGGAAAGGTAAGTTGAAGAAAGTTTGTAGATGATCTTGATTTCTAGACTAGGAAGCATGGATACATGATGAAGGAAACAGCTAATGCTATGTTCATATATGAAATTTTCAATACTAATTTCGATATTATATGTGGTAAGAGGTGGGACCCAGAGAGAAATATACCAAGTGCTGTGAGCACATATGTTATATTTATTGGCCATTTGTATTTCTTCTTTTGTGAAGTGTCTGTTCATTTGCCCATTTTTTGACTGGGTTATTTGGGTTTATTTTAGCAGTAAGTTTCTTGAGTTCTTTGTGTATTGTAGATATTAGTCCTTTATCATGGAAGTAGCTGGCAATGATTGTTTCCCATTCTTTCAACTCTCCCTTGATGTTTTTGATAGTTTCCTTTGCTGCACAAAAGCTCTTTAGTTTAATATAATCCCATGTATCAGTCCTTGTTTTAATTTCTTGTAATGCTAGAGTTTTCAAACTGATCCAAAAGTCTTAGAGATTTGAATAAGATGAAACATTTTCATGTTAGCATTACGATGTCATTAGCCTTTTGTTCATTGTTGACATTTGTACTAATGATCAAAAGCCATGGTTCATAAAGCAGCTGATATCTTAGTCATCAATCAAGGCAGTGACACCAAACCATCTTAATAATCATATTTTTCAAAGCCACATACTAACAGGGTTTTTTTCTTACTAATAACTTTTCAGAAACCAAGCATCATGGTGCACACCTATCATCCCAGTACTTGGGAGGCTGAGACAGGAGGATACCAGATTTGAGACCAGCATCATCAATTTAGCTAGTCCCTCAGGAATTTAGTGAGACACTGTTTCAAAATAAAAAATACAAAGGACTTTCATGTATCTTGGAGGTAGAATGCCTCTGGGTTCAATTCTTAGTATTAAAATAAATAAATAACTTATAAGAGAATAAAGTAGTCTTGAAAAAAATAGCCCTCCTGCCCTGCACTTCAAGGCTGATGCCACCTTTAGCTTCAGCCTGACTGCTTCTTGCAAATATAGGACAGGGCAGGAGTACTATTTATAGAGGAGGAATCTGAAAAGTATCTGAAGTTCTACAAGCAGCCTGATCTGCCTGGGTTTGTGAAATTGGAGGGAATTAGCTTCTCACAGTGAGGAAGCAAGCTTCCCATGGTCACCAAGTAATCTGCAGCGCAGCTTGACTTCTACAAAAGAACAGAACAGGAAAACCTCCAAGGGTAAGTGTCCTGGGAGAGATTAAGTGGAAAGTTATTGTGACATGGTTATGTTTAACAGAAACAAATACTTTGGAACAAAGAACTAATGATAAATTAATTAGTAAAGGTCCATAACATATGTGTTAAAGGTTGATATAGAAAGGAGACATGCCAGGTGAAATCACTTTTTGCTATTAGCTGCAATTGGCCCCCATATGTTCTGTGGAACTGAGCTGGGGCACATGTAGTCAGGAACATTTATACCCAAAGGCTACTGAAGCACCATTCCCCTGGGCACTTCCTAATAATATCAGCTCCACTCTTGTCTGAACGTCCTCTCTCATGGAAAGAAAGTGTCAAGAAATGTCAAATCCAATAAGAATATGGAAAGAAATGCATCTTCTTAAGGCCTCACTAAGAGCTTATCTTCCAAGTTTATATTTATTTATAAAGAACCCTGCTAGCCGGGCGTGGTGGCGCATACTTGTAATCTTAGCATTTGGGAGGCTGAGACCGGAGGATCCGGGTTTTCGGCCAGCCTCAGCTACCTAGTGAGGTACTCCACAGCTTAGTGAGACCCTGTTTCAAAATAAAGAATAAAAAATAGGGCTGGTGGTATAGCTTGGAGGTAAAATGCCCCTGAGTTCAATCCCCAGTACCGAAAAAAAAAAAAAAAAAAAAAAAAAAAAAAAAAAAAAAAAAAAAAAAGGACCCTGCTCATTGTTGGAGGTGAAACAATTCAAGAGTCTTCTTTCCCACTCTGATTTCTGGTTGTTATTTTGAGGAAGTTGCTATCATTATCAAATCAACACTTATTTCTGTAAATGTTTCCAGTTTTTACTACATGTCAAATTTTTATATGATGAGATAATTTGGAGGGAAATGCACCAAGAGCTGTATGCATGTATGTTTTTATTACATTAAACCCCTATGATGCATAATTCAAATGCACTAATAATTTTAAAAACATTAGAGACCTAGGACCAGCAGAATCTGAGCCTTTGAACTATTGCTGTTATATACCAAGTTCAAAGAAACACAACAAGAAGTAACAGCAAACCAACAAATTCCACTAAGACCATGAAGTAGAATGTTTCATGGTTTCCACTAAGACCATGAAATAGAATGTTTCCTGAAGTGAGGACAAGTGAGCTCCATTTTATAATTACACTTGCTGAAAGATCCTGTAGCATGCAGTTTACTTCTTATCTAATGCCAAGATAATATTTTCATCTCCATTTGATTAATGACTAAGAGGAAAGAGTAAATCTCACATATGTATCACTGTGGTGAATATCAGAATCTTAAAAAAAAATCAAAGAAAATAGAAGGTAGACCAGTAGTATAGAAGAAGGTGATCATAGGGAAGAGGAAAGGAGGGTAAGGGAAGATACTGGGAATTGACCTGATCAAGTTGTGTTATGTGCATGTATGAATATTGCACAATGAAACCCATTGTTCTGTATATTATAAAAATAAATAAAAATAAAATACAAATAAATAAATCAGTAACTTTGATACCTTTAAATAGAAGATAATTACAATAGATAAGTCACAGTTAATTGATAAATTTCAAGAGTCTCGGAAAAGCTTTTTGATTCACCAAGTTGAACTTTAGACAATTTACAATATTTGAAATTTTAAATCTAATATCAATTCCTTGTTTCAACTCATCCTCTTTTGAGGATGATATATGTGTCTCTAGTGATAGTGCCTTTATAGCTAATAATTCATTTATACCTTAGTGTTAATAAGGCGAACAGATTCTTCCAGTCATATTTTCAGACTATGAGGGAGGAAAGAGCATCAACAAATATCTGGGGATAGATGAACAGAGGATCCCCAGGAAACAGAAGGGGTTAAAGACACACAAAAAAATACAAGATATGTGCTCCAAAATGACATCTATTTTAATCAAATTCCAGAGAAATATCATTAAAAATAACAGAATTGTCTATCTGCTCTTCTGCAAAATTTACCAAAATTCAGCAAAGACTGAGACCTTACTTAAAAAATTTTTTCCCTAAAGTTATCTTAATCTCTTACATCAAAGCTATATAGGAAATATTTTAGGGAACAAATCATTCCTTATATGTATCATTGCTTCACTTTTTCTATTAGTTTTACTTCTTAATTGTTATAAGTATTATATACTCTTAATTCTTAATGTTAATTATTAAATATTTTTCCATAAAATATATCATCATTTGCTTAAAGGTGGTAGGAACATAATAAACTAATGAGATTTTAGTTTGGTTTTACTCATTCCCTCTACACAGTGTGCTATATGATACCTCACCAAATTGGAACAATAGCAATTCCATATGCAAGGCAAACTTGGCTTATTATAGTACTTTATCATGGAGAGAGTGGATAAATGAAAACAAGAAAATCAATTTTCTTGTGATTTCAGGCATAGAGTATCATGAGAGAAAAAGAATCTCTATTAAGATATAACTTAAATGTAGAATTGATTAAAGATACACCTCCATCTTTCTTGAGCACAATATCTAGAATCAGCAAATTGAAGCTGATCAGATTGAAACTTGTGGCTTATGAACTGAATGACTTTTGACAAGTTCCTTTGTGTGGTTGGGGCTAAACTACTAGGGACTGAACCCAGAGCTTTGCACATGCCTCACAAGTACTCTATCACTGAGCTACATCCCCAGTCCTTTGGCAAGTTTTAACCTCCCTGAGCCCTAGCTTTATCATCTTTAGGAAGAAACCTATAATAATATCTACCTCATAGTCTGTTGTATCAAACTAAATAATGCACATACAGTGTAAATATCACCAGACATTTGTTGAGGCACTTTCTGTTATTCTTAAAATATGATTGCTGGAAATGACTTGCTACCCCTATTAATGCTAAGGTATAAAAGGATCATTAAGTTTAAGTGGCCAATATGAACTATCTTATGGTAGGCAAATTTCAAAGATGATCCCTACATGACTCTCACCCTGATATTATATCCTTTCCTTGACTGTGAGTGGTACCTGTGACTATGATGAGATATTATTCCCCTGATTGTGATACTTGGCAAAAGGGATTTTGCAGATGCAATTAAGACTACTAATCAGTTGACTGTGACTTAACCGAAAGGGAAATTATCCAACTAGAACTGACCTAATTTTGAGTCCTCTAAACTTACCTCTATTGGTCATAGAGGAAATTAGAGTTTTGAAGTTAGAGAAATGCACTCCTCTCTCTAGAGGAGTCTAGAGAGAGACTCCCCTCAGCAGTTTCAAGTCAAAATGAGAACTCCAGGCAGCCTGTAGGAGATGAGAGTATTTGTCAGCTGACAGCTAGCAACAAATTCAAGAGTTCAGTTCTACATCAACAATGAACTAAATTCTGCCAACAATCTGAATAAATATGGAAGTGGATTCTTCCACAGAGCCACTAGGTGAGAACTTCACTCAGCTAACACTTTGATTTAAGCCTTAAAAAAGGCTGTGCAGACAACCCAGCCTTGCTATGTCCACATCTCTCACTTACAGAGCTGTGAGCTGATAAATGGGTGATGTTCTGTTGCTAGGTTTGTGGCATTTAATTATGCAGCAGAAAGGTAATATACACCCAGTGTGTTCAATTAATATAAAGCTGCCTCTCCAAAATTGCTAATCAGTCTTTATTATCTAGCACACGGATTCTCAAATGAAAATGCACCAAAATCGTTCAAGCAATTTGAAAAAATGGGAATTTCAGGCTGTACTTCCGGAAATCATCACACAGGAGTTCCCTGGAAAAGCAGAGGAACCTGAATTTTCAGTTGGCATGCTTGATGGCTAGAATCAAATGCTAAAGCATTTGCTTGCTTAGATGTAAATCTCTCACCACTCTCTTTTTCTTTTTTTTTTTTTATTGTAGTAACTCGTGCAATATAGCATACATCTTTGTTAAGTACAAATTGTTAACAACATATTTGCACACAATTCTCATTTGACCCCTTCCTATTCCCTCCCCCTCCCTCCCCCTAAGGTTCACTTCAGTGAGTGACCTTGATATGATTGTGTAGGTACATCATGTGCTTTAGGGTGTCCCTCTGCCCCATGCATCCACTACAATTAAATCAATTTCTTTCCTTATCGAGGATCTCTCTTTTTCATCTAGAGACCCTCCTATGCCCCATCTTCTCCCTAGCATCCACAAATTAGGGAGAACATATGCTTCTTAACTCTTTGTGACTGACTAATCTCACTTAACATAATGTTTTCCAGTTGCATCCATTTCCCTGCAAAGAACATGATTTTATTCTTCTTTATGGCTGAGTAAAATTCCAT
>PVLC010046550.1:0-11381 GCA_004027655.1 Graphiurus murinus | reverse complement strand
CAAAGACCCTCAGGTGTTTTAAGAGTATAATTGAGGTCCACAGCTGGACACAAAAGGATCTAAATAGTATCTACTGTAACAAGTTTCTTCTGATAAGCATGACTATTTCTTAACTTAGAATATGCCTTGTTCATGATTAACAAAAACATATAAAATTGTTAGTTAGCAGTTGGGATAGTAGGACTGTCTAGAAAGCACTAACTTATCCCTGCTGCCTATTTTTCACATTTCTTATGTGTCTCCTTCCTACTTCCTGAAGGTTGTTACTGCCCAGCTCAGCCAGATACCACATGAGGAGTGGCTCTTTGGGGGCATTTGAGGTTCCAGAACACCTCCATTCCTGTGCAGTCCCTTGAGCAGTGATCTGGGGCTGCGCCAATTGCCTGGTCCACCTTCCTTTGGACCAAAGGTACATAAGCCCAATCTTGTACTAAAGAAAAATGAGCAGCCATCAGGCTAAGAATACCCATTACAGGATATGATAGGAACATCTAGAAAATTGTTAAGGATTTATATCTCAAACTGGAGATTACAGAGTCTGTTTTAAGCAAATCAAACCAGAGAGACAAGCCAGAGCATGCTAGAAAATGTGTGGCTGACAACTAGAGATCAGGCAGAGGCCAATTAATTTAATCAATTTAATTTAAGAATTAAGCCCAAGATAACTTGTGGGGAAGGTGTATGAAGGCAGATAAAATATAACATCTGAAATCCCGAGCAGTTGGTGGTTAAAGCGGGAATATTAGTATTGATACTCAACACAGAATTGAATATATTCCTCAGACAAAGATTTTTCTGACTTAGATGCTGTGCTCAACACTGCTGTAGAAGAGGTAATCTTAGAGCACAGATGAAACAGGTCTGTTGGTTCACAAGGGTGGGGTTGAATAAATGCAGCAACAGAAGGAGATTGCTGCTGTCAATGAACTGATTTGCTCACTGGGTAAGATCTACAGCTTGTGAATTTTGACAACCTAACAGTAGAAAATAAAGAACAATTTACATATAAATGTAATCAATATAAGTATAAAAATACTCAACCATAGCATCACGGTAGTTTTGCCAGGAGAGATCATTAAAATTAAACTGACTCAGCTGTGCATGGTAGCGCATGCTTGTAATCCCAGTACTTGGGAAGCTGAGACAGGAGAATGGCAGGTTTGCAGCCAGCCTTAGCAACTTAGTGAGACCCTGTTTCCCTGTTTCAAAATAAAAAATAAAATCGGGTTGGGGGTGTAGCTCAGAAGTAGAAAGCCACTGTGTTCAATACCCAGCACCACAAAAAAACAAAAACAAAAACAAAAAAAAACCTGACTCTTTGTTCAGAAGCATGCTAAAGTTCAATATGGAATCCCTCTAGTTAACAAAGATTTAAAAAAAAAAAAAAGGCAAAACAAACAAAAAAAAAACTAGGCTTGTCTGCACACCACTAAGGAAGGCCCCAGAAGACTTCTGAACGAGCTTCCTATAACAGTTTGAAAAACACCCCTGGCTCTCCCTTTCATACTTCATTTGAAACTCTTGACTGATTCCTTTTTAATATACTGATGACTATATTCGTGGAATTGTATCTTAGTATTTTAAGATACATTCTATGATTTTGAGGAACTTTCAGTGAAAGGAAAAAATATTTTAAGTCTATATTCTCTGCTAAAACTAGCTCTGTGACCCTGGATGAGTTCCCGTGCTCGGGGAGACTCAAGTCAGACTTTGACAAATGAATTGACATTGCTCTAGGGTAAGAGAAAATTGAAGAACAGAGTCCCGGCTATGGTTTTTGCTACCCCATGCTGTCCTACTCTAGCCAACTGTACATGTACTTCCAGATTTTTTTTTTTCTTTTTGTGGCACTGGGAATAGAACCTAGGGGCATTCTACCTCCGAGCTACACCCCCAGCCCTATTTTTTATTCTTTATTTTGAAACAGGGTCGCACAAAGTTGCGGAAGGCCTCACTAAGTAGCTGAGGCTGGCTGCAAACCTGCAATCCTCCTGTCTCAGCCTCCCAAGTACTGGAATTACAAGTGTGTGCCACCATGCATGGCAGTACTTCCAGATTTTAAAGTGGAAATATCAATACATGGAGAGGGGAAAGAAATGAGTCAAAAAGAAATAGTCATAAGTTAAAAACTGCATCAGTCACATGTAATAAACAATATTAGGAATTAGTCCACTTGAATATTCTCAGCAAAAGGTTAACAGTTATCAAATAACTGATAGAAATTTTTTCATAATCTTCAAAGGAGCTCTATTTTACATTTGAATTTCCCATGATGATATAAAGAAACCCAAGTTCAACAATGCAAAGAAATGTTTTTAATACTTGTGATTAAGTTGAAAGTTTCTATGGTTTTTAAACACTTTATACTACATGTTAAATATATACACCAATAGAGATATAAATGAATGCATTTTTAAATGTTTAGTATTTCAAAATTGTGCAGTTATTATAAGTATATAATTACATAACTTATTTTATTAAATGTTTTATATTCTCTTTGAAGTATATTTTTCCTTTATGAAAATTTTCAGTCACAGGTGGGCAATAAAGTGGTGTATCAAGAAATGGATCCTTATAGTAAACTCTTTTATTTATTTCTATACATTTCCTTGAAAAAGAAAGCAATGGATAAATGTCACAGTATTACTTTTGACAGATCTTTTATGGCAAATACAAATTTTTCCCATGATTGGTTATTAAATGATGATATATGAGGCTTTTGAACAAATATAATACCAGCATAAGAAACTTTATTAGGAAGGATTTAATCAGAAATTTGGGCTAATTCTTTCAAAATCTCTATGTTACTATTTAAGAAAATATTCTAATGTTTTTGGGTAACTTACTGTCCTGAAGAAAGAGATGCTTAAAAAGAAATACATGATTATCTTGCAAATGTTCTGCAATCAGCAGTACTGTTGGCACTATATATAGTTGTTGAGTTCTGAAAATGTAACTAGAATAACCTAGGAAACAGTTTTCACATTTTTATTTTAACTGTAAATAGCCATATGTGGCTAGGGGCCACAGTGCAAGTATATGTCAGTAATAAAGCAAAGCATTAAACTTGCATCTAAATTATTAATTAGTAATTCTTACAAATTAATTAGTTTGTAACAAGCATAAGCCAAATAGAAAAGTATAATATTGTTAGCTTATAATAATCTATCAGTAGAAGTCCTATGCTAAAATAAATATTTGTAGTGTATATTCTACATCACCTGATAGAATTAGAAATATCTAATGTATCTGGAGAGGTATTAAAAGTAAGCAAGGTAGTAAGAGACTTAAGTTATATACTTGCTAGCCTCAAGCACATCAATATTGGAATGATTAAAAAAAAAGAATAACCTTGATGTACATTAGGGTGTCCCCCCCCCCCCCGTCAATCCCTTTTGGTTAAATCAACTTGTTTATCAAGGATCTCTCCTTTTCCATCTGAAGACCCTCTTATGCCCCATCTTCTCCGTAACATCTGCATATTAGGGAGAACATATGCTTCCTTACTCTTTGTGACTGGCTAATCTCACTTAACATAATGTTTTACAGTTGCATCCATTTCCCTGCAAATAACATGATTTTGTTCTTTATGGCTGAGTAAAATTCCATTGTGTACATATCCCATAGTTTTGTAATCCATTCATCTGTCGATGGACATCTTGGCTGGTTCCACAGTTTGGCAATTGTGAATTGTGCAGCTATAAACATAGATACACATGCGTTGGTCTGATAGTTTGGTTTCCGTTCTTTTGGGTAGATACCCAGAAGTGGTATTGCTAGGGAGGGCGAGGGAGCCGGGTGGGAATTGGGGGAAGGGGTCAAATGAGAAATGTGGGCACATATGTTATCAATTTGTACCTAACAAAGATGTCTGCTTACAATGTACGAATAATTTTAGAAAAATTAAAAAAAAAAAAAAAAGAAAATCAGACTCTGAGTTGTGGAAATTGTCACAGGTATAGGTCTTTCTACTGTATAGTTTCCTTAGTCTTTTACAAAGATTATTTAATCTATCCAGTATTCCTATGAAACACTTTATTCCATTTTATTAATAAGTAAGTTCTTTAGGGGTGGGGTACTGGGGATTAAACGTAGGGTTGTTCTACCTCTGAGCTATACCCCAGCCTTTTTATTTTGTTTTGAAACAGGGTCTTGCTAGGTTGCTGAGAGTATCACTATATTGCTGAGGCTATCCTTGAACCTGCAGTCCTCCTGTCTCAAGCCTCCCAAGTACTGAGATTATAGGCGTGTGCCACCATGCCTGACCATAAGTCCTTTCTTTTGGGGGTGAAGGTCGCAAAGAGAAGAGAAACAGGAAAAAAGGGGGGGCATTATGATAAATGGCATAGGGAGTAAAATAGATGGAAGCCATAGAAAACAGAAAATGGTTTTATAGTTAAAGGGTGATAGAAAAAAATGGTTTATAGAAGGAAAGGATTTTTGTTTTGAGATCTTAAATGATCTCACTTAACATTTAAAATTCTTTATTCTGTATATTTCATGTTACATAGATCACAATAAAATATAATATTGAACAATTCACACTGTTATGCCAAAAGGCAATACTGCAATGGTAACATTTGCCAGTAGACTCAATTTGAATGGATTCTGACTTGAGTTTTTTTGTATCTTTGGTTGGGGAATACTTTTACAGGCAGAAACTGAATTACAGAGAGCTACAATGGATGCTACCCGAACAACTCGTCATCTGGAAGAAACTATTGACAATTTTGAAAAACAGAAAATAAAGGATATAAAGGTAAGTAAGTCATTGTTAAGTTTCAAAAAATTATCCTTGTTTTTAATTTTATAAAAAATTTACTAATTTTAGTTCATACTTCTTGTGAAAAAAAGATCTTACAGAACTTTTAACATCTATAATAGGTTGGAATATTTCACGTTATTTTCTTATGAAAACAATGGTATATAAAGAGACTATATTCTAACCAGAAGCCTAAATTTCAACTTTTTATCCCAGTGTTTTTTTCTTTTTTTTTTTTTCGGTACTGGGGATTGAACTCAGGGGCATTCTACCTCCGAGCTATACCCCCAGCCCTATTTTTTATTCTTTTATTTTTGAAACCGAGTCTCACTAAGTTGTGGAGTGCCTCACTAGGTAGCTGAGGCTGACAGTGAACCCGGATCCTCCGGTCTCAGCCTCCCGAATGCTGGGATTACAAGCGTGCGCCACCACGCCCGGCTCTATCCCAGTGTTTTTTTCTAGGAGAACTAACATTTTTATATATATCAGGTGCCATTCTAAGTGCTTTATGTAAATTCTTTCAACCTTCTTAGCAACTCTGTTGAGAGGGAAGGAGAATTAAGAAATTAAATAGAGATATAAAGTAACTTACCCAGAGTACTACAGCCTGAAAGGAGCTATAAACCAGCATTTAAAAAATATTTATTCTTTCCATTACAATACACTATCAAGCTGGGGGTGTGGTGGTACACACTTTTAATCCCAGTACTTGAGAGGCTGAGACAGGAAGATCACAGATTTGTGGCCAGCCTCAGCTACTTAATGAGGCCGTTTCAAAATAAAGAATAAAAAATAAGGCTGGGGGTGTAGCTTGGAGGTAGAATGCCCCCGGGTTCAATCCCCAGTACCACACACATACACACACACACAAAAATACACTATCATTAATATCTGAGTATAAAAGTTTCTAATAGCTACATAATGAGTAAATAGGAATAATAGCCCACCCACATAAATTTGTATCCACCACCATGAAAAGATGTTTTAATCAACGAAATGCCTTATTCATTGGAACATATCAATTATTTGAAACCTTTTTCTGGATCATGGAATGCTGCTCTCATGAATAAAATTAGCGTTATCTGCCACTTGATTATATATTTCCTCTCAAATCCATTAAGCATTCATTTACATCTTTTATTTTATTTTATTTCCTATCATAGTTTCAAAGGATTTCAGAACTTTAGCCTCTCAGTTTAGTCACAGGCTCTGCACTATGCTGTATAATAGCAGATTGCTACTCACAGAAGAGTATCTAAGGAGGCTGCCCTCAGACAAGTGACTTTACCACTACTATGCCAGGAAAACAAAGGGAGGTTATAGGTTATGCAATTGCTAACATTCTCTAAAATTGAGGCTACAGGAAGAAGGGTTATTAAGATAATTTGCTATAACCTGAAATATGAGAATAGACTTGGGAATTATGCCCAATTACAAAACCTAAGGGTTTTCTTAGTAATGGGAATTTGATTCCTCACTCTAACACTGTTCCTTGTACTGCAAAATTTTTTACACATGAAAATTCATCTCTACTCTGACCTTTGGGTTCATTTTTTGTGTTCCACCTATGTGCTGGCTACCTGTGCAGGTAGGTGTTAATTTCCTGAGCCTCATAGAGTACAAAACAGGCAGAGAGGGTGAGTGCAGAATTCCCAACTACAACTTCTACTACCTGGCATTTCCTGAAGTAGGACATGGAGGGACTGCACAGTGGAAGGTGCACAAAGAAGACCTTCAAGTTCTTCTGGTCTGTACTGTCATGCCCCCCAGAAAGGAAAGTGTCCCATCAGTTGTAGGAGTGGGGAGGACCTTCATCTTTAAAAACTGAGATATAATCCAGTGTCCAAGTCAAGTACTTTTATATGTATTTACAGATATGTGCAACCATCACTAATTTTAGAACATTTTTATCACCTCAACCTTGTAGTATATGTCAGCTTTTATCTCCCTGCCCACCCCTCAGCCCTAAGCAACCACCACTAGTCTTTGTCTCTGGGATGGGCTATTGTAGACATTTCATATGAAAGAAATCTTACACAGTCATTTGCGACTATTCCTTTTTGTTGTGATGTACTATGCTTCCAAGGCTTATCCATGTTGTAGCACACATCAATACTTATTTTATGGCCAAGTAATATTCAATTTATTATATAGATGTTGTTTTGCTTATCCATTCATCAGTTCACATTTGGGTTTCCACCTTTCAACTATTAAGAATAATCTAACATAAACATCCATGTCCAGATTTTTCTGTGGACATACATATTTTTTCATATATATACCTAGGAGTAGAATTGCAGGATCATATGGCAACTGTCTGAGGAATTGCCAGATTGTTCCAAATCACCAATTTGTATGAAGGTTCCAATTTCTCTGCATCCTCAATACGTCCTCTTCTTCAGCCTTCTTTAATTATAGCCATATTAGTAGATATGAAGTAATAACTCCTGGTTTTGATTTACATTCCCTGATAATGCTTATTGTCTTTTGTATTTTCCTTGAGAAATAGCTATTCATATATTTTGCCCGTATTTTTACTGGATTATGTTTTTTACTATTGAGTTGTAAGCCTTTTCAATATATTCTGGATACAAGTCACTTATTAAATGGTTTGTAATTTCTCCCATTCAGTTGTCTTTTCACTTGTTGGTGTCATGTGAACACAAGTTTTTAATTTTGAAGTCCAACTTACTCTCTTTTTGTTGCTTGTGCGTTACTGTCATAGCTAAAATCCATTGCCAAATCTGAGGTCATAATTTGTCCATTTCCTTCTAATAATTTCAGTTCTTATATTGTCTTTAATCCATTTAATTTTTGTATATGGTATGAACTAAAGGCTAAATTTCATTCTTTTGCATTAGACTATCAAGTTGTCCCACCACCATTTGTTGAAGAGACCAGTCTTTCCTCATTGAATGGTCTTGACACCTTTGTTGAGAATCAGTTGACATGTTTTATTTCTGGACTTTTACTCTCTTTCTCTCATTGATCTGAGGCTATCCTTGTGAAGTACCACACTGTACTTTGCTTTGTGGTAAGTTTTTAAATCAGGTAGTGTGAGTCTTCCTTTTCTTGATTGATTTGGCTATTCTAAATCTGTTGCAATTCAATATTTTAAATATGTCAATTTCTGCAAGTCAGCTGGAATTCCAATGAGGATTACATCAAATCTATAGATCATTTTGGGGAATACTGACATCTTAACACTAATTCTTATCCCGGACAGTGGGATGTTTGTTCCATTTATTTAAATTTTCCTTAATTTCTTTAAACAATATTTGTAGTTTTCTGTATGTGGTGAAGTAGGTGATGTCAGCAAGAAACACTTTACAAAATTAACTTAATACCTTCATTTTTTATTATAAACACTCTAATTTTTCATAAAATTATAGAAAAAACAATCTCAGCACTCAAAAAATGATGTTAGCCTTCTGGTTTATATCTTTCCAGACTTTTTCCTGTTCACATACATAAGAGCTATGGTAGTAATAATAACAAACATTTCTTAAGCATTAACTGTGCCAGGTACTATTTTATGCAGATAAACTAATTACTCTTCACAATGTCCTTATACGGATGGCACTATTTATTATTATCCCATATAGGTTAAATAAATAGAACAATGTATGTGGCATCTCTTTAAAATTTTAATGTATCACAGATATTCATGGTATTTCAGACAGCATTCTCATTTCTGTGACCCAAAATACCTGATGACAACAACTTAGAGGAAGGAAGATTTGCTTGGAGTTCTGTACAGGTTTCGATCCATTTTAGGCCAGGTCTGCAGAGTTTAGAGTATGGCAGCAGAAAGCAGAGAGTAGAGAAGGGAGGAGGCACATATATAATCCCCAGGTCTATATCCCCAGTAACCCCACACCTCCAAGTCATACCATACCTGCCTATGTTACCACCCAGTAAGTCCAATAACCCACCAATAGATTTATCCACTGATGAGATCATAATCCTCATGATTCAATTATATCACCTCCGATCATTTTGCATTGCCATGCATGAGCTTTTCTAAACCATTCTATATCTAAACCATATTATTCTCGTTGGTATACTCACAGTATTTTGCAATGTCAATATTAGTTTAACCATTCTTTTTTTTTTTTTTTTTTTGCCGTACTAGGGATTGAACCCAGGGGCATTCTACCTCCGAGCTACACCCCCAGCCCTATTTTTTATTCTTTATTTTGAAACCGGGTCTCACTAAGTTGCAGAGTGCCTCACTAGGTAGCTGAGGCTGGCCGCGAACCCGGATCCTCCAGTCTCAGCCTCCCGAATGCTGGGATTACAAGCGTGCGCCACCACGCCCGGCAGTTTAACCATTCTTAATTGGTGGACATCTAGACTGTTTTTGCAGTTGTAGAAGTCATTCTGTCACTAAGTAACCTTAAAAATAAGCCTTTGTTGCTGGTCCAGTTATTCTCTTGGGATAAGTTGCCAGAAGTGGAGTTCCTGGTTCAAAAAGCATACATACTTTGAATTGTAATAACATTTTTAAAGATCTCTCAAAAAAGATTGAACCAGTTTATAATCTTACCAAACCTTGGGTAAGCACAGGTATAATAGTGACTAGTATCAATAGCCAATCTGATGGGTAAAAAAAAGTGTCTCATAATTTGCACTATTAGTGTTGAGGCAGAGTACTTTTTATGTCTAATGATAAATTTCTTTAGCCAACACTTCTGTGGGATATTGCCATTTTTCTTAATTTCTAGCATTTTGGGGGTGAGTGGGTGGTACTGGGGATTGAAACCAGAGGCATTCTACTGCTGAACTATACCCTCAGCCCTTTTTTTATTTTTTTTATTTTTCCTTTTCATTTTGAAAAAAGATCTCACTTGGTTTGCTGAGTCTTGCTACTTGCTAATTCTGCCCTTTAACTTGCAATCCTCTTGTCTCAGCCTCCCAAGCACTACAATTAGACATGCACCACCACACCCCACTGTAGCAATTTTTATACAGAGAAAATTAACCCTTCATATAATGTTGCAATATATTTTCTCATTTTGTTGCCTATTGCATTTTTGATACTTAAAGCTTCACTTGTTACCAAATCCATTGGTCTTTTTTTCAGTCTTGGTGTCATGCTTAGAAATGTTCAAGGATTGTTTAAAGGTCTGATGATCATATACAAAATGTTATTCTGGTTATTTAAGTCATTTCTGTGATTCCATCATGTAGTTTCCAGAATTGTCACTGCATTCAAAAGTAATAAATCTAACAGACATTTGATTTAATGTACACTCCCCTTTGCTTATACTGTGCATTTTTTGGAGGTCATTCAACTTTTCTGTGATTGCTGTAGTTTCTTTCATAGAAAGTAGCTAATCTGATGTAATCTTTTACCTTTTTAAAAACCAGGATAGAGTACCTATTAGAGTTTTACATTGTTGATGACAAATTAACAATAAAGTGATATTCTGGTGGGAAAAAAAAATGTTCTCATCAAGCCAGGTGGACACCTGTGTAATCCTAGTACTTGAGAGGCTAAGAGGACCACAGGTTCAAGAATAGTCTCAGCAAGTCTCATCAACCATATGAGACCCTGTTTCAAAATTTTAAAAAATAAAATAGAGCTGGGGGTATAGCTTAGAGGTTGAATGCCCCTGGGTTCAAATCCCCAGAGCCACCAAAAAAAAAAAAAAAAAAAAAAGTTATCATCACTAAAATTATATAAGTGATTGCTTATAATTTTCTTCTAGTTTTTTGTTTTGGTACTGCAGGTTTAATACAGAGGCATTCTACCTCCAAACTACATCCCCAGCCCTGTGTTATTTATTTGCTTACCTACTTATTTGTGGTACTAGGGATTGAACCCCTCAGGGGCACCTCCAAGCTATACCCCTATACCTTTTTTATTTTTTGTTTTGGAAACAGTATCTCACTAGGTTGCTGAGTCTTGCTGAGTTGCTGAGGGTAGTCTGAAACCTGCAATTCTCCTGCCTCAGCCTCCCCAGTACTGGGATTATAGGTGTGCTACAACACTCAGCTTATTTTTTATTTTGAATCAGGATATTGCTAAGTTGCTGAGGCTAGCCTTGGACTGCTATCTGTCTCAGCCTCCCAAGTACTGGGATTATAGGTATGTGCCACCACGCCTGGCTGTATCTTTTTTAATATTGTAAACACTTTAACATTTTATTTAGTGGTTGTGTTTTGTATGATATGAGATCACTTGAACCATTCAAGTGGAAAGTTATATCACCATCATTTATTGAAAACATCTACTCAAACTATCATCTCCTCTTGACTAAATGCTAACAAGACCTTTCATAACTTTTTTAAAAATAAGTATCTTGCTTCCAATAAAACCATATAGAGGCTTTAGTATCAGTGTATAAGGAACATTTTCTAATTTACCTAATTAATTTGGCTTGTCAATGACACCCAGTCCTGAGGTTTTCTCTCTAGGAGTTCCCACACTCCTAAAGGGCACTTGACTCTTTCTGATCAGCAACTATCTTAGGGAGACTAGCAAATGAAAAAGTTAAGTCCTAGCCTTTTTAGAGGCCACTCCACCTCTAAAGTATCCTTAGTTTTCTGGAGATTTATTAATATGAAATCCAAAATGATGTTAGTATAATGCTATTTATTTATTTATTTATTT
>PVLC010046549.1:0-11395 GCA_004027655.1 Graphiurus murinus | reverse complement strand
TGCGGTACTGGGGATTGAACTCAGGGGCATTCTACCTCTGAGCTATACCCCCAGCCCTATTTTTTATTCTTTATTTTGAAACCGGGTCTCACTAAGTTGCGGAGTGCCTCACTAGGTAGCTGAGGCTGGCCGCGAACCCGGATCCTCCGGTCTCAGCCTCCCGAATGCTGGGATTACAAGCGTGCGCCACCACGCCCGGTTTAGGATGACAGGTTTTTAGGACAGCTTCAACAATTTATTTAGTGAGGCACCTCCAGCAACTTAGTGAGACCCTATTTCAAAATAAAACATTAAAAATAGGGCCGGGAGCTGGGCGTGGTGGCCCATACTTGTAATCCCAGTATTTGGGAGGCTGAGGCAGGAGGATTGCAGGTTCACGACCAATCTCAGTTACTTAGTGAGGCACTCTGCAACTTAGTAAGAACCTGTTTCAAATAAAGAATAAAAAAATAGGGCTGAGGGTGTAGCTCGGACGTAGAATGCCCCTGCGTTCCACCTCCAGTACCAAAAATAAAAAATAAAGTAAAATAGGGCAGGGGGCATAGCTCAGAGATTGAGCACCTCTGAGTTCAATCCCCAGTACCAAAAAAGAAAAGAAAACACCAAGAAAGAAAGAGGTTCCGCTGGGCCCAGTGGTGCACACCTGTAATCTCAGTGCTTGGGAAGCTGAGATAGGAGGGCTGAGGGTGTAGCTCGGACGGCAAGCTTAAGACCGCACTTAATGACATCCTATTTCAAAATAAAAGGGACTGGGGGCGTAGTTCAGAGGGAGAACGGTCCTGGGTTCAACCCCCAGTACTACCTCAAAAAAGAATGAGGGTCCCTGGAGCCTACTCACATGGGAGGGGCAGCTTTTGCCCCGGGAGGGCACTCTGCCATTCCGGGTCCGGGGGTGCCCTGGCCTCAGAGACGCCCTTCCTGAGACCCGCAGGAGGGTGCAGCCCCTGCCCTGGGCGGGAGGTGACCTCAGTTCACCCCCTGACTCCCGGCTGGGGTTGTGCCGGGCCTGCCCCGAAGCTGAAGCTGCCGGGGAGCTGCTGAGGCGCTTAGGGGTGTGATTTGGGGGTGCTGGAGGGCTGGTGGTTATGCAGGGTATTGCCCCCCCACCCTGGCAGCAAAGGGAAAGGCTGAGGGGTCATCGGGGGTGCAGGCCCAGCCCTGTGCTGAGTCCTCCGGGGTCCAGCCAGACCCCAGGCAGACCCTCAGGGGCTCCCCAGGAAGCATTCCTGCTTAAACTTCCTCCACCTCCTTCCCCTTCTGACTTGATTTCCCCCTCTCTCCTCAAACTCATATCTCACGAAGCTCATTATCATTCTTCCGACAAATCTCAAACTAAAAATAGCTAACATTTCACACATTATTTTCTTTATTCCTAGGGAGGAACTTATCAGGTCTCTGATTCTCTGAGGAGGACTCAGAGCCCCGGAGGGCCAGGCCCCTGGGAGAGGTGGCCCGGCCGGTACCGGGCGCGCATGCCCTCCCCCGGGGGGCTCTGAGCCGCCCAAGTGATGCTGCGGCAGGGGTCTCAGCCTGTGGGTGGGAGGTGCCAGGGAATGCCTCCAGGGGCGGGGCCTTCTTGGGGGAAGGATGAGGGTAGAGAGGGATCTTGGGAAGGGAGGGCATGTGCAAAGGCCCCGTGGTCTAAGAGCTCTGCCCAAGGCCTGTCTGAGGTGCAGGAGGGCAGCAGGCTGAGGCCGTCTGGAGGTGGACGCCAGGCTGCCAGAGGCCGAGGAGCTCAGTCTGCTCACCCCCATAGCTGCCTGGGCGCTGGCCTGGGGGCTTCTGACCCCCCACAGCGCCTGGCCCTTCTGGCAAGAGGGGCTCGGTGGTTCTTCCTCCTAGAGGGACTGAGTACCCTGAGGACCATCTTACTTTCCAGGCTCTTTCCCGGGACTCAGCTGCTCAAGCAGGGAATTTTTTTTTTTTTTTTTTTTTTTTTTGTGGTACTGGGGATTGAACCCAGGGACATTCTACCTCCGACCTACAGCCCCACCCCTATTTTTTAGTTTTGAAACAGGGCCTCACTAAGTAGCTAAGGCTGGCTGCAAACCTACAATCTTCCTGTCTCAGCCTCCCAAGTGTTGGGATTACAAGTGTATGCCACCACACCTGGCTCTTTCTTTCTTTTTTTGACAGTCTCACTATGTGGCTCAAGGTGATACCAGACTCCTGGACTCACGAGATCGTCCTGCCTCAGCTTCCTGAGCAGATGGGGAAATAGTTGGGATGAATGGTACAGGCTCAGGCAGGAAAACTCGAACTCGTGTGTGTGTGTGTGAGTGTGTGTGTGTGTCCGTGCGCTGGGGGTTGACCCAGTGGCATTCTGTTCTACTTCTGAGTTACAACCTCAACTCTTTTGTGTGTGTGTGTGTGTGTGTGTGTGTGTGTGTTACTGGGGATTGAACTCAGGGGCATTCTACCTCTGAGCTATACCCCCAGCCCTATTTTTTATTCTTTATTTTGAAACAGGGTCTCACTAAGTTGCCGAGTGCCTCACTAAGTAGCTGAGGCTGAACTTGAACCTGGATCCTCCAGTCTCAGCCTCCCAAATGCTGGGATTAAAAGCGTGCGCCACCACGCCGGGCTTCAACTCTTTATTTTTGTTTTGTTTTGAAACTGGGTCTTGCTAGATTGCTGAAGGTCCTGATACTTGCTGAGGCTGTCCTTGTACCTCTGATCCTCCTATCTCAGGATCCAAAGTACTGGGATTACAAGCCTGCCCCTTCAAGCCTGGCAAGAAATCATCTTTTTTTGTGTATGTGTAGTATGGGGGGTTCTACCAGTAACCAAATCAGGAGCATTCTACCTCTGAGATACACCCCCCGCCCTTTTTTTTTTTTTTTTTTTTTTTTTTTTGCGGTACTGGGGATGGAACTCAGGGGCATTCTACCTCTGAGCTATACCCCCAGCCCTATTTTTTATTCTTTATTTTGAAACAGGGTCTCACTAAGTTGTAGAGTGCCTCACTAGGTAGCTGAGGCTGCGCCACCACGCCCAGCTCCTATTTTTTTTTTTTTTCTTTGAAACAGGGTCTCACTAAGTTGCAGAGGGCCTCCCAAAGTTGATGAGGCTGGCTACAAACCTTCAATCTTCCTGTCTTAGCCACCCAAATTCTGGGATCATGGGCATGGGTCACCATGCCTGGCTAGGAAATCTTATCTTTTTTTTCCCCCAGCCTATTTTTTATTCTTTATTTTGAAACAGGGTCTCACTGAGTTTTGGAGGGCCTCACTAGGTAGCTGAGGCTGGCCGCGAACCTGGATCCTCCGGTCTCAGCCTCCCAAATGCTGGGATTACAAGCGTGCGTCACCATGCCCGGCAGGAAATCTTATCTTTAGCTGAGACTTCCAAAGACTCTGAGTCCTCACACTATCTTCCTGAAACATTATTCACACCAAATTGTTAATGACTCAACAGATTAAAATGTAATGTTTTTTCAACTCTGACAGTACAGAAGAATCATCTGAGGGTGTGTGTGTGCACGCGCGCGGGTGCATGTCCACGCACCCATGAACCTGTATGGGAAGGTGATACCCTTTTTTCTGTTTGTGCGTGTGGTACCCAGGTCCTTGTACATGCTAAGTAAGTGTTCTACTACTGAGCCACACCCTCAGCCCTTTTTATTTTTTTTAAGATAGGGTTTCGCTGAGCTAGCTAGTCTGGCCTTTCGTTTGCAATCATCTTGCCCCAGCCTCTGAGTCGCTGGGATTACAGGTTTATGAGCACCAGGGCACCCAACCTACAATTGTTTATTTATTTTGGTACTGGAATTTAACTCAGGGGTATACTACCTCTGATTCATAACCCCAGCCCTTTTTTAAAAAAATTTTGAAACAAAGTCTTACTAAGTTGCTGAGCGTCTTGCTGAGTTGCTGAGGCTGACCTTGAACCTCCTGTCTCAGCCTCCCAAGTACTGGGATTACAGGCATGCGCCACCACGCCAGGATTTACCATTGTTTTTTATAAAATGATAAATGCCAGCCTCTAGTACTTAGGAGGCTGAGACCGGAGGATCTGAGTTCAAGGCCAGCCTCAGCTACTTAGTGAGGCCCTCTGCAACTTAGTGAGACCCTGTTTCAAAATAAAGACTAAAAAATAAGGCTGGGGGTGTAGCTCGGAGGTAGAATGCCCCTGGGTTCAATCCCCAGTACCACCACCACCACCAAAAAAAAAAAAAAAAAAGATAAATGCCTTGAGAACTTCTGGCAGAGGGTAGGAGCTACTACAGGCCCATGTTAGCATTTGGTGCAATGTCACATACACTCCGAGATGTCTGGGGAGAAAGAGGGACAGGGAGAGAGAAAGGCTAACTTCTCCAATAATGTTAGACGGTGGTCAGTCAGCTCACTCTATTGCTGTATGCACACCCATGTTTAAAGCAGCACAGCTCACATCAGCCAACTCATGGAACCGGCCGAGGTGTCCATCCACAGATGGATGCAGAAAGAAAGAAAATGTGGTCTATACACCCAGTGGAGTTGTACTTAGCCATAAAAAAGGATGGAGTTGTGTTCTTTGCAGGTAAATGGATGAAGCTGGATAACATCATTCTAAGTGAGATCAGCCAGACTCAGAAAACCGAGGGTTGCACCTTCCCCCTCTTAATTGGCAACTAGAGACCAAAAAGGAAAGAAAAGGGAAATAGAAGCGGGGTTGGGTAGAGGAAGGAACTAGGGAGGGAAGAGAGGGAAGGGAAGTACTGAGGAATGAAAACCATTGAATTATGCTATGTTCATATACAAATCCCTCTATGGTGTATAATTATATTGCACCAATTAAAAAAAAGAAGAAAAGATGGGATTGGTGCCAGGAGTGTAGCTCAATGGTAGAACACTTGCCTAGCATGTGCAAAGCCCTGGGTTTGAGCCCCAGTACTAAGGCAAAAGGTGTGGGAGGGTGGGGGTTCTACGTACCCACTCTGTTTTAAACTAAAATGATTTAGCTTTACTTGAGTTTACCAGAAAAATAAACATCACCAGCATTTGGGAGGCTGAGACCGGAGGATCCAGGTTCTCGGCCAGCCTCAGCTACCTAGTGAGGCCCTCCACAACTTAGTGAGACCCTGTTTCAAAAATAAAGAATAAAAAAAATAAGGCTGGGGTGTAGCTTGGAGGTAGAATGCCCTGAGTTCAATCCCCAGTACTAGGGGAAAAAAAAGAAGAAGAAAAATAAACATCAGCTGGGCATGATGGCACATGCTGTAATACCAGTATTTGGGAGGCTGAGATAGGAGGATCACAGGTTCGAGGACAGGCTCAGCAACTTAGCAAGACTCTCAGCAACCTAATATGACTCTATTTCTTTTTTTGTGTGTGTGGTACTGGGGATTGAACTCAGGGGCATTCTACCTCCGAGCTATACCCCCAGCCCTATTTTTTATTCTTTATTTTGAAACAGGGTCTCACTAAGTTGCGGAGTGCCTCACTAGGTAGCTGAGGCTGGCCATGAACCCGGATCCTCTGGTCTCAGCCTCCCGAATGCTGGGATTACAAGCATGCGCCACCACGCCCGGCTATGACTCTATTTCAAAACAAAACAAAACAAAAAAACAGCCAGGTGTAGTAGGGCATACTTTTTTTTTTTTTGCGGTACTGGGGATTGAATCCAGGGGCATTCTACCTCCAAGCTACACCCCCAGCCCTATTTTTTTTTATTCTTTATTTTGAAACAGGGTCTCATTAAGTTGCAGAATGCCTCACTAGGTAGCTGAGGCTGGCCGCATACCCGCATCCTCCGGTCTCAGCCTCCCGAATGCTGGGATTACAAGCGTGCACCACCACGCCCGGCTGGGCACGCTTTTAACACCAGGACTTGGGAGGTTGAGACCGGAGAATCTCAGGTTCACGGTCAGCTTCAGCTACTTAGGCCCTCTGCAATTTAGTGAGACCCTGTTTCAAAATAAAGAATAAAAAATAGGGCTGGGGGTGTAGCTTGGAGGTAGAATGCCCCTGGGTTCAATTCCCATTAACACACACACACACACACACACACACACACAAATTATGAAACTCATTGAGAGATTGGAGTCTTGGGAGAAATGAACAAATGTTTCACTTAGAGCAGGATCGGTCACTTCTTGAGACAGATGGGACCACCATCTGACACGTAGTCCCTCCTCCCCACCCGTCCCTGCTCCTGATGTCAATGCAGATATTTTTACTTCACCAAGGTTTATAACAATGATGTTCATTTGCAACTGTAATTCTCCTAGTATTTAGTTTTAGTCTTGTATTTATTTAACTTTTTTTTGAGGTACTGAACATTGAACCCAGAGGCATGCTAACTCCAACCTACACCCTCTACCCCTATTTTTTATTCTTTATTTTGAAACAGGGTCTCACTAAGTTGCTGAGGCTGGCCACGAACCTTCGATCCTCCTGTCTCAGCCTCCCAAGCACTGGGATTATAAGAGTGTGCCACCATGTCCAGCTTAGTCCTGTATTTAAATAAATTCCATTCTATTTTTTAACCACATTTTCGCATTTGAATCATCTTTTGGTTGGGTAAGAAAAAAAATTGTAACTGAGTGTGGTGGTGCACACCTGTAATCCCAATACTTGGGAGGCTGAGGCAGGAGGATCGCAGGTACAAGGCTAGCTTCAACAACTTAGCAAGACCCTATCTCAAAATAAAAACTAAAAGGGCTGGGGGTGTAGCTCAGTGACAGAGCACCCCTGGGTTCAATCTCCCCATCACACATGCACACACATGCAAAATAAGAAAGAATTATTATAAAAGACTTTGACATGCGCCCCTCTCCCTCTGCACTCCAAAATGATACCTTATCTGGGTCATTTCTTTTCCTTTTTTTTTTTTTTTTCTTTAGCAGTGCCAGGATCAAACCCAGGGCTTCACACTTGCTAAGCAAGCACTCCGCCACTGAGCCACCTCCCCAGCCCTGGTTACCTAACTTTAGGGTGCCTCTGTCTTTTAACAAATCTGATATAGAGCACTTAAGGCAAGGCAGACTTTACGTGTCATAGAAATGCAAATGCCTTGTGTCCCCGTGGGCTGCAATTGGTTGCTGCCCTGTGGGTACCGATCCACTTTGCATATATATGTAAATCCATCTTTGCATTCCTTCTATGCCTATAAACAGGTGTGTCCCAATTTTCCTTTGAACCACCTGTCATGCATTGCTTATTCTCTAATTACTTAATGAGTTAAATAAAATTTTTGACGTGTGTTCGTTTTATGTTTGCATAAGAGTCATGATTTTACCTCTTAAAAAAGAAAAACGTACCCTTTAAAATGGTTAGCTAGATTTTATTTCCCAAAAGGGCTCATAGGTGCTCTTTTCTCTGACCTTTTCCATGTTCTCTATAAATCTGAATAACTTCACTGGGTGTAGTATTCTGGGCTTCCTCTTTTCCATACAACTTTGAAGGCTCAGCCCTCTTGTCATCTGGCATTGAAAGTTGCTCTGAAAAAATTTGAGGCCAGATTTTTTTTTTTTTTTTTTTTTTCTCTCTCTCTCTCTCTCCTTTCTGGGGACATGATTTTTTTTTTTTTTTTTTTCCTCCTCTTAGGTGCTGAAGACTTTTCTTCTTTAACCTTAAAAGTTCAGTAACTAGCGAGGTGTGGTGGCAGCACATCTGTAATACCAGTGCTTGGGAAGCTGAGACAGGAGGATCACAGGTTCAAGGCCAACCTCAGCAACCCAGTGAGACCCTGTTTTGTGTGGCCTGATGTCGACATTCTGAATCTGTTCCTTCATCTCCAGGGTTTCTTGAGATCCTTGTGTGTGGGGGGGTGCTGGGGCTGGAGCCCAGGACCTGCGGCTGCTAGCATGCGGCCCACCCCTGAGCCGTGACTGGCCGTGGGAGAATCCGCCGAGGCGCTCTGCTGCCCTGATGCCAGGAGGGCCGGGCGGGGACGGTCTCTGTTCTCTGAACTCTCGCTCTGACCTGCTGTTCACCTGCTCTTGCTCTTTGGGTGTGCGCTCCAGCCCTATTTTATTTATTTATTTTTGTACTGGGTATTGAACCTAGAGGCATTCTACCTCCAAGCTATGCCCCCAGCCTGACTTTATTTCTTTATTTGGAAACAGGGTCTCACTCGGCTTCTGAGAGCCTCGATACATTGCCGAGGCTGGCTTTGAAACTGTGATCCTCCTGTCTCAGCCTCCCAAGTGCAGAGATTACAGGCATGCACCACCACGCCCGGCTCTGGTTTCCTGCCTTTTCTCTGCTGCTGGCTCACCTGGAGCACCGGGCTGCAGCCTGGCGTAGGGTCACCCCCCTGCACAGTAGAGCTCTGCTGAGGGCCAAGTGGTCAGGGACCCAAGTTTCCAGGGGAAGACCATAACCGTTTCCTCTGTGAGGCCCAAAAATGGAAATGGGGCTCCTCGGGCTTTGGACAAAGGCCTTCCTGCGCTGAGAGGCCGGCCGCCCTAATCCTGTGCCCCACATTTGGAGTCCACATTTCCAGTTCTTCAGCCCTGCCTGTTGCTGACTTACTGTGTCACCTTGGGCAACTCACTTCCCCTCTCTGGACTGCAGAGGCTAATCATCAAATCTGCCCACCACTTGGACATTCCCAGACTGTTCCATGGTCAGCGTCATGAAGAGTTACCTACACAGAGCTGCATTGCTTTAATTTGACTAAAAGGAAGACAGATGTACTGGAGTGGTGATGAATGCTTGTAATCCCAGTACTTGGGAGGCTGAGGCAGAAGGGTCGGAGGTTCGAGACCAGTCTCAGCAACTTAGTGAGACCGTTTCAAGAACTCATGCCTGGCTCCTATTTTTTATTCCTTATTTTGAGACAGGGTCTCATTAAGTTATGGAGGGCCTCACTAAGAAGTTAAGGCTGAGCCGGGCGTAGTGGCCCATGCTTGTAATCCCAGTACTTGGGAGGCTGAGACAGGAGGATCCGGGTGCATAGCCAGTCTCAGACATAGTGAGGCACTCTGCAACTTAGTGAGACCCTGTTTCAAAATAAAGAATAAAAAATAGGGCTGGGGGTATAGCTCGGAGGTAGAATGCTCCTGAGTTCAATCCCCAGTACCTAAAAAAAAAAAAAAAGAATAAACCGAGTGTGGTGGCACGTGCTTACTTGTAACCCCAGTACTTGGGAGGCTGAGACAGGAGGATCACAGGTTCGTGGCCAACCTCAGGTACTTAGTGAAGCCCTCTGCAACTTAGTGAGACCCTGTTTCAAAATAAAGAACAACAACAACAACAACAAAATAGAGCTGGGGCTCAGAGGTAGAATACCCCTGGGTTCAATCCCCAGTACCGGAAAAAAAAAAAAAAAGGTAAGGCTGGCCTTGAACCTGTAATCTTCCTGTCTTAGCCTCCCAAGTACTGGGACTGCAAGCATGGGCCACCACACCTGGCTTTTATTTTCTATTTTGAAACAGGGTCTCACTAAAGTGTTGAGGGTCTCGCTAAATTGCTGCGACTGGCTTCGAACCTTTTTTCAGCCTCCCAAGTACTGGGGTAGCAAAAACTTTGTTGGGAGGTTTTGGCCATATCTGATCTTTCCCTTCAGACCCCTGCATCCGCACCCCACACCCCATACCCCAGAATCCAGGGCCACCCGTGGCGCTCAGTCCCAGCCCTCTGCACAGCACTCCCAGGGGTTCGCGTGGCAGGACGCACCCCCCAGCGTCGCCTAGGCCCGCTCCTTGCAGCGTGCCTGGCCCTTGCCCCTGCGCGGTGCCCGGGGGGACCCCGTCAGGCGGGGGCTCAGCCGTGGGAGCGAGGCTGCCTCTGCACTCTGGAAGGGCCCCCGCGGGGGCGCGGCGCCGCTCTGCACTGCAACCTCGGGGCGGCGGGCCGGGCGCCCACCAAAGTCCCTCGAGTCCGCGTCCCGTTTTGCAGGCAGAGGGGAGGCTGAGGGCGCGGCTGCTGACCGGCCGCGGGTCCTGGCGCAGCCCCTCGGCGCCCCTCTGTCTGCGGGGGCCGCTGGGCCTGTGGTGCGGCTGGTCCTCCGTGGCACCTCGCTCACGGCAGCTCTCCTGCCCTCGCTGCACACCACTTACGGGTTTTTGTTTTTCGTTTTATCTGGTACTGAGAATTGAACCTAAGGACATTCCACCTCGAGCTACACCTCCAGCTCTATTTCATTCTTATTTATTTTTGCGGTATTGGGGATTGAACTCAGGGGCATTCTACCTCTGAGCTACACCCCCAGTCCTACTTTTTATTCTTTATTTTGAAACAGGGTCTCACTAAGTTGCAGAGGGCCTCACTAAGTAGCTGAGGCTGGCCGCAAACCCGGATCCTCCTGTCTCAGCCTCCCAAGTACTGGGATTACAAGCCTGTGCCACCACACTCGGCTTATTCTTTTATTTTGAAACAGGGCCTCACTAAGTTGCTGAGAGAGGCTGGTGGCGAATCTGCGATCCTCCTGTCTCAGTCTCCCAAGTACTGAGATTAACAAGCCGGCGCCACCACGCCCAGCTTTGTGTATGTATGTGTGTGGTACTGGGGATTTTCAGGCATTCTACCTCGAAGCTACACTTCCAGCCCTATTTTTATTCTTTATTTTGACAGGATCTTGCTAGGTTGATGAGAGTCTCACAAGTTGCTGAGGCTTAACTCAAACTTGTGATCCTCTGGTCTCAGCCTCCCAAGTACTAGGATTACTGGCATGGGCCACCACACCCAGCTCATCATTTTGTCTTGCAGAGCTGTCCCTCACTCAGGAGCGGGGCTGGCTCTCAGGGAGGGAGCTACTGCCTCCGAAAGGCTGCGGTGGTCCTGGGGTGGCAGTGCTGGTGGCGACCTGCCCGCCTTCTTCAGCTTCTCCCAGACAGCCTCTCTTAACTTCTTGGGGGTGCTGGCTCCTTGGACAATCATAGTCTCTCTTCCAGAAGTTTCCAGGCACAGAAAAATAGACCGACACAGTTGAGCAGCTTATTTGTCCTCTGGGTCTCAGGGATTCCTGGAGTCTGGAGTCTGGATCGAGGCCTCCTATGCTGTCTACCTGCCCTGCCGTTTCCAGCGCTCTGAATCTGCACGTTTAGCATGGCTGGGTAGGTGGACATGGCTATACCTGAAGGAGGCTTCATTGTTTGTTTGTTTATTTATTTATTTTTATTTTTTCTTTTTTTTTGCGGTACTGGGGATTGAACCCAGGGGCATTCTACCTCCGAGCTATACCCCCAACCCTATTTTTTATTCTTTATTTTGAAACGGAGTCTCACTAAGTTGCGTAGTACCTTGTTTATTTCATTTATTTTTATTTTTTATTTATTTATTTTTTTTGCGGTACTGGGGATTGAACTCAGGGGCATTCTACCTCCGAGCTACACCCCCAGCCCTATTTTTTATTCTTTATTTTGAAACCGAGTCTCACTAAGTTGCGGAGTGCCTCACTAGGTAGCTGAGGCTGGCCGCGAACCCGGATCCTCCGGTCTCAGCCTCCCGAATGCTGGGATTACAAG
>PVLC010046548.1:0-11416 GCA_004027655.1 Graphiurus murinus | reverse complement strand
CTCAAATGCTGGGATTACAAGGGTGCGCCACCACACCCGGCTAAGCTTTTGCTTTTGATGCAATCTGATTTGTCAATGTTTCAGATTATTTCCTGAGCTATTGGAGTCCTACCTAGGAAGTCATCACCTGCACCTGTATCTTGAAGTGTTTGCTCTAAGTTTTCTTCTAGCACTTTCAAAGTTTCATGTCTGACACTTGAGTCTTTGATCCAATTTGAGTTAACTTTTGTGCAGGGTGAGACATAGGAACACAGTTTCATTTTTCTACATATGGATATCCAGTTTTCTTAGTACCATCTACTAAAGACACTGTCTTTTCTCCAATGTATGTTGTTAGCACCTTTGTCAAGAATGAAATGGCTGCAGCTGCATGGGTATATTTTATTCTATTGGTCTACATGTCTATTTTTTTTGTTAGTAACACATTGATTTTGTTACTATGGCTCTGTAGTTTGTTTGCTTGGGTACTGGGGGGTTAAACTCAGGAGCATTCTACCTCTGAGTTACACCGCCAGCCTTCTTTATATTTTATTTTGAATCAGGGTCTCACTAGGTTGCTGAGAGTCTTGCTAAATGGCTGAGGCTGTCCTTGAACCTGTGATGCCCCTGTCTCAGCCTCCCACATCCTTGGATTACAGAGGTGCGCTCTCATGCCTAGCTGTAGTGTTTTGAAACTGGATGTTGTGGATCTTCCAGTACTCCTCTGTGCTCAGGATTGCTTTGGCTCTCCTGGTGAACCGACTCTCTCACGTGACATTCCAGCACTTTGCCATAGCCCTTCCTACTTCATTGTGTAGCCACAATGCCTGTTGATTTGCTACTATCTCGGGGAACAGCCTGTAAATGCTGAGTGTTTTAATCTATTGCCTTTTCTCTCCTCACCCCTATAAATCTTGAAATTATCTCAGATACTCTTGTCTTGTTGTCTTCAATCTTGAAGGGGGAAGAAAGATATCAGGTAAATTTAGAGGTAATCAACCTTGTAGTGCCAGTTTCAGACAAATGTTCTGTAAATGATTAACATGTCTACATGCACAGTTGAGCAAAAAATCTGACCTAGAGGTTAAATACAGATTGCTCGGCTGCAAGATCTCCAAAGTTAGCAACTTTAAAATGTCAACTGGAAGCAAATGAAGCTAGAGGGTTTATTTAGGTTCCCTTAGTTACACAATTGTTCTTTTATTGGGATGGAGTTCATGACCCTGTGATATGTGTGTCAGAGTTGGAATTGAGATAGAAGAAAGAAGAGAAAAAAGTAGAAAAGAGATGGGGAGAAGTAAAACACATTTTTAATAAAAAGCCTGGTGCTAAACTTTCTTATACCTTTACTTCCCAAACCAGTTCTCTTTCCCAGACCTGTCTCTCTGAAATTCCTAGGAAATCTGTAAATCTTAAAGTTAACCAACAAAACAAAACAAAAAACCAAAAAAACCAAAAAATTATAATTATCCTGTGCACTATTCGCAAGACAGATGATATCTTGAGAAACCTATAATTTAGGGGACTTTCTGGCTTTGTGTTGATCAGATGATGGAGACCATGATCCACCTACAGATCCGTAGGCAACCACACCACAACAAACTGGGTTGTGATCACCAGATGACATCATCTTCATGCACTTTCCCATACCCACCCTTCACCAAGGGTCCTTTAAAGAAGAGCCATGAAGCCGGGCGTGGTGGCGCATGCTTGTGATCCCAACACTTGGGAGGCTGAGACCGGAGGATACGGGTTCGTGGCCAGCCTCAGCTACTTAGTGAGGCACTCTGCAACTTAGTGAGACCCTGTTTCAAAATAAGGAATAAAAAAAAGAAAATAGGGCTGGGGGTGTAGCTCAGAGGTAGAATGCCCCTGAGTTCAATCCCCAGTACCACAAAAAAAAAAAGAAGAGCCATGAAATCCCAAAATGTGTCTCTCACTCTGGATACAGCCTATATTTCCCCTTGAATGTATATTTCTTGCTTTCCTAAATAAATCTCTGTCTATGTCTCTAACTGGCTCCTACTGAAATCCTTTCCTGGAATGACAGCCAAGGACCCCACCAGTCCTGAGTTATATTCTCCTTTCCCCCTCAGGGGGAATTCCTCTGGACACTTCACAAAATCAACCTCTCCCATGACAGAATGAACAACTTTTCTATTTTTATAGATTTTCCAGCATTCAAAGTACATTTTTTTTTCTTTTTTCAGTCAAGCCAGGAGATGAAAGATGATCATGAACACTCACTAACACCAAATCTATTCCAAGAATCCAGGAGAGTTACAAGACTTACCAGGAATCACTGTGTGGAAGCAATGTTTATAGGTTTAAGTTACAGGCAAATTTGGAGCCATTTGTGGGAAAGTGATGGTTCTGTAACAAACACACCCTTGGTATCCAAGGTGATGGAGTACAATTCTGGTTCCAGACTGGCCTTTCTATGATATTTACCCCAGTTAACCAATAATAAGGGCAATGACATATATATAAACTTATGAATTTGTAAATTAAGGCCAGGATGATAAGCATGGTGATAAGCCTGGCATGGTGGCATATGTTTGTAATCTCAGCACTTGGAGGCTGAGACAGGAGGATTGAAGGTCCATGGCTAGCCTCAGCAACTAAGAGAGTCCCTGTTTAAAAAAAATAGAGCTGGGGGTATATTTCAGAGGTAGACAGAATGTCTCTGAGTTCAATCCCCAGAACCAAACACTCGCGTGCGCATGCGCGTGCACACACACACACACACACACACACACACACACACACACACAGAACAGGGTGGTATTTAGACAAGATCAAGGGCAAAGATTATAAAAAATACAAGGTGTTATTTTCCTTGGTCAGGGAGAAGGAAAACTGCTGCTTTAGTTCAAGGCCAGGGCCAGGGAACAGGTTCCATTTTTTTCTTATAAGACTGATGATGATTACATGAATTTACATGTTTCTTGACCACTGATACTTCTCCTCTGAACTGTCTTTCACTCCTTTGCCAATTTTTGCTTTATCTTGTTTACCTTTGCGCATTGTTTTTTTAACGTTCAATGTCTGTTATTCCTAGGATAATCTGCCTATCATAAGTTTCATCCTTATAAAGTATGCAATTGAGTGGTTTTAAATATTATCATAGAGTTTGTCAGGGGTGGCCACTGAAGCCTCTGATCCATCGGCTTAGTGATCAACTGGTCAGTCAGAGGTGAGATCTGGTCTTTCCTAGGCAGGTCCAAAATACTGAGGAATTCATGCAACCTTGTACAAACATGGATCCTTCTAGAGTTCTAGAAATGTGAGTGCCAAAGCCCCCTCACCCCTAGACATCTCATTTCCCAGCTTTCCTTTTTGTTCAGCAACTTCTTTGCCCCAAAAGTTCTCGTTACTTCTGGCAGCTGTGATGTTATGTAATTGAGCCTGCCTGACCGCTGGAGCAGAGACATTAATTTTCTCCTGACTTTGGACTGGAATTTACACCATGGGATCTCATGGGTCTGGTTCCAGATGGCGGACTACAGATCTTGGGACCTTTCAGCCTCCGTAGTCATGTGAGCTAACTCCTTATAACAAATCTATCTGCACCTGTATCTATATCGATGTCATCTGTATCTATCGCCTCTTGACTTTGCTTCTTTGGGGAAACTTGACTAATACAATAGGTGACTAGATGAATAAATCATGGCACAGTTTTACAATAGAATTGGAAAGGAAAAGGAATTGGGAAATGTGTTTCTTGTTCCTTTAAAGAAGAGCCATGAAACCCCAAAATGTATCTCTCACTCTGAACACAGCCTATATTTCCCCTTGAATGTGTATTTCTTGCTTTCCTAAATGAATCTCTGTCTATGTCTCTGACTGGCTCCTACTGAAAGTTGCTGTAAGTTGCTGAGGCGGACATGAACCTGCAATCCTCCTGTTTTAGCCTCCCAAGTACTGGGATTATAGACATGTGCCACCACACCTGGCTGGCTGTTAAGATATATTTGATGAATGGATTACAAAACTATGAGATATGTACACAATTGAATTTTACTCAGTCGTAAAGAAGAACGAAATCATGTCATTTGCAGGGAAATGGAACTGGAAAACATTATTCTAAGTGAGATTAGTCAGTCACAAAAAGTTAAAAATTGGATGCTCTCCCTAATATGCGGAAGCTAGGGAGAAGGTGGGTCATAGGAGGGACTCTAGACAAAAAAGGAAAAACCTCAAACGAGCAAAGAAGGTGATCTAACTGAAAGTGATGGGGCCGGAGTGGAGGAAGAAAACACCCTAATGCAATGGTGTACATGCACAAACATCAAAGTCAATCACTAAGCCGAACATGAGAAGGAGGGAGAGGGGAAGGAATGGAGTGGGAATTGGGGAAGGGTTAAATGAGTGCTGTGTGCATGTGTGCCTCTACCAGCTTGTACCTAACAAAGATGTGTGATTATAATGCACCAAGAAAAATAAAAAGATTTATTTCAGAGTAATATGTCTCAGGAAATGGGGGGGGGGGTGGAAAGTACAGAAGAGTGTATATATTTACTTTATTTGGGGATCATATTAAAAAGTGGAAGGTTAAACCAAAAACTAATAAAAATATTTGTCATAGGGGTGAGGAATGAAAGAATAAAGAAATGGGATTGAAGGCTAGACTTCATTGAATGTGCCCTGTCCTGTATATTTGATTTTGAGATCATGTAAATATGATCTCACTTCACTTAAATATGAAGTTAAATTAAATTAAAATCAATACTTTAAAAAACTAAGAGGAAACAAAAACAAATTATTTTTTAAGTTGATAGCTAAAACATAGCGAAATAAATTATTGCAATTGACTTCACAGAAATTTAGTATATATTTCTAGTGTGATATATCCCACAGATTTAAAAATAAGCACAGAAATCTAGAATCATATATTTTTAAAAGCTAAATAGCTATATATATTTATATATATTTACACATATTTATATATATATATAAATTTTTATATATATAAATTTCAAACCTGTTGAAAATCAAGAATTGTAAAATAAATACCTATGTACTCCGTATGGAATTCACAATTACTAACACTTGGCATATCTCCAGATTTCATGACTGGAAACTCCATAACCACTTCTGTGCTCAGACGCTAGAGCTGGCACCCGTAACCTCTCTGATGAATGCTGTAAGGTGTGGTTACTAGAATCACTCTCACCCCCCCCCCCACCAGTCTGCTTAGCCCAAACAAGGAGAGGGCTCATGTTTTCTATTGTTTATGACTTGTTCCTGTGGTCCAGCTGCAAATGTTGCTAGGAGATTCTGTGGCCAATGTTTTCAATGTTTTACTTCAGTATTAGGAATGAAATCCTCTTATATAATCATAAAATAATCATTAATCACAAAAATTGGCATTAGTACAGTGTAATTAATACATAGATCATATTCAAATTCTGCTAATGATCCTAATAATGAGCTGTATAGAAACTGATTTTCCCAGTTTCCAAGGCATGAATGCATGTCACATTTAATCATCATATCTCTTTAGTCTTTTGAAATATCAAATAGTGTTCCAGGATCTTTCACTCATGACGTGGACCCTTTTGAAAAGTCCACACCAGTGATTTTTTTAGAATACCCCCTATTTGGGTTTGAATGGTTATTTCCTCATAATTGATTATGGTTATTGGGGACACACTACAGGAATGAGGTCGTGTTTTTCTTGGTGCGTCACAAGCCACATGATGTTGGTGACAATTTTGGCTGCTTGGCTGGAAGCATACACCTCATTAGACATTTCCTAGCTCAAGGAGGGGTGACAGTAGAGTGACATCAAAAGGCGTTCACTGCCTCCAGTTTACAAAGCCATGTGAAACATCCAGAATTCTGTTGGATTTTCTAACAAATACCCTAAGTACTCTGGTTCTAAGAATAAAAAAGAATGAAAGATTTCCTTAGCTCTGAAGGTCATTTAGGTCTTCACTTCTTAGGAATCCATCAAGTTTAAGAAGCTCTACAGTTATATTGAGACACATGCTTATATATCTGAATAATCTAAAACCCAATCAACTGATCAGACCTGGTGTAGCTGAAGAATTACAAGAATAGACAAAATAAGTGGATAATGTCTATAACTCCAGTCCTGGGACATGGGTTTAGCGACCACCCCTCTCTTGAAGTTACACCACTTCTGATGTAATATCTCCATACCAGGTACATCGTGTTCAATCATGGAGAGAAGACCATGACCAGATGCAAGCCCTCGGGCTTGGATCAGAACTGTGAGCCCAAATAAATCTCTTTTCTTTATAACTTAAGCTATAGTATTGTGTTATTGGCAATGGAAAACAGGCTAATACACAAAATTGGTGCAAAGGAATGAGGTTGTTATAACTATGCTCCAAAATGTGGAGGGAGCTTTGGAAGTAGAGAATGGGCAGAAGTTGCAAGTGTTTGGAGGAACAGGCTAGGAGAAACCAAGATGGCTGTAAACAGAATATTATAGGCAATTCTGGTGAGATCTCAGAAGACAAGGGAACTAGAGAATTAGTCTCAGATGGAAATGGGGATCCAACTAGAAATTGGAAAACAGGTATTCCTTGCTACACCATTATGAAGAACATAGATACACTGTGCCCATGCCCTAGAGCTTTCTATGGCCAAATGTAAAGAGGATTATCTAAAGTATTTGGTGGAGCAATACTGGAACAGCAAGGCATTCAATCGATGGTATGGGCATATTGGCATTAAGACATTTACAGTGAGACGTGGAAGCCAGTGGAAACAGAAAATGTGGTCCTGGAAGAGCATGGCATGGCCAAGCAGATTAGCTGGAATGCTAGTAGTGAAGAATATGGGAGAAGGCACTTTTGGGGGCATCTTGCAGATCTTGGAAGCTGCCTATTTCATCAGATGCATATAGATCTTCCAGGTTAAAAAAAAATTCAGAGACTGGACCTGGGGCACTGTCCACCGCCTTGGGATTCATTTCCCTGCTTACAGCCATGGTTTAAGCGGGCTCAGGTACAGCTCCTGCCGGTGGTAGACCTTGGCATCCATATGAGGTTGCTTTGCCAGGTAGGCAGAATGCAAGAGCAGTGGATCCAGTTTGTAACTTCTTTTTTGATTTAGCAGCTGAAAGAGTTTGGCTTGAGTATCAAATGAGATTTTGGACTTTGACTTTTGAACGGAGGCGTGGGGATGACTGTGGGTGGAACGGATGCATTTTGCATCATGAAAGGGGCAGCCAGCCACCTTGGGGACCAGGAGCAGAATGCTATGATATGACTGGGATTTGTCCCCAGAAGGATGCATGGGCTGCAGGCTTCAGTCCCAGTGTGGCAGTGTTGTGACGTGGTGTAAACCTCTCAGAGGTGGGGCACAGTGAGTAATAGTTATTGGGGGAGTTACACTCAGAAGGGATTGAAGTATTTTGAAGTATTTCACAGAAGAATGAGTTTTTTTTTTTTTTTTAAAAGAGCCATCCAGATCTTTGAATCAGTCTCTGATTATGTCTCAAGATGTGATCTCCTCCTTTCACATATACTCTGGAATATGTCTTTTACTATAAGGTCCTCGCCCGAGCCAAGTTGATGCTGTTACCAGTTCTTGAACCTCTAGAACTATGAACTAAACAGACCATTTTTCTTTATAAAGTACTCAGCCTCAGGCATCTCATTATAGTAATGAAAAACAGAGTAAGACAACAACAGACACACAACTCTTGTCTGTCTTTTGTCTAATATCAACAGGTTTAATGATCCAAGATAGTCAGGTCTTCTTTCATGAGTATGGGTCCCTCAACCCTTGTAAGAATTTTTATTAAGGGCACAAATGCTTAAAGAATCAGATCTATAGCACTAGCAGCTTAGCTTAAAAAGGAAGTTTGGCATACTTAATATTTTACATACTTACAATTTGAGGCAGAATTTTACCTATTAGAGTGAGAACCTTTTAAATTTAACTAGAAATGCATAATTGGGCAATTGATTAAAGTTATTAAGTTAATCTTTAAGTTAGAATATTACTAAATTTTTGTAAAAGTTTCTACGAAATACTATAACTTTAGATTCATTGAATTTATTGTGGATTAAGTTTAGGATAGTTCTATTTGTTACCAAAGAATTGAAGTCTTTAAAAAGGAAAATGAAATCTATTAATAAAAAGTTTGGAATATTCTAAAGTATTTAATAAACTAAGTTTAAAAATGAATCTGTACCCAATTTATAGTTCCTGAAAAGGAACTGTTAAACATTTCAGACTTATCACTGACTTGGAAATTGAGTAATAGCCCTGTCAAGGTGAAAATTGTAAAATGGAAACCATTACCAGTTAGTCTTTACCTTAATAATGCTCACTATTGCATCACATATATTGTGTCTGTATGCATATGTCTGTACTTCATGTGAGTATAACACAAGGACTAGGAGGTAGCCTGGAAGAAAAAACGATTTTGAAAAGACCTATTCAGAATTCAGGCTCAATAGAAGAAAAGCATGCAGTTAGCTGGGCACAGGGGCTCATGCCTGTAATCTCAGTACTTGGGAGGCAGAGATAGGAGGATTGTAGGTTTGAGGTCAGCTTCAACAACTTAGCAAGACCCTTAGAAATGTAGTAAGACTCAAAAAATAAAATGAAATAGGATTGAGGATGTAGCTTGGAGGTGGAATGACCCTGAGTATGGTTACCAGAACCAAAAAAAGGAAGGAAGGAAGGAAGGAGAGAGAGAGAGAAGAAAAGAGAAGAGAAGAGAAGAGACAGAGGAGAGAGAGAAAGAGAGAGAGGGAGAGAGAGAGAGAGAGACATGAGATTGATTGAAAGCATTACAAAGATTCTGGGAGTGTGGAAGTTGTATCAGCCTGGGAGCAGGAGTGACTGGCCTACTTCACACTGAGGAAACAAAAGAAAGTTCAGAGCTCTTCGAGGGCAGGAGTGCAGGCTCCTCTGTTCACCACGCACCCTGCTTCCTAGAGCCCGCAGTCCACTCCATCACAGTTTCCTCTCTGTGCTCATCCATCCTCCTCTCCAGCTCACCCCAGCTCACTTGTCACTGTCTTGTGTCCGGGGCCACCCTCACAGAGGCACACAGTTCCACTGGTTCCAGTCACAGGGCAAGAGGACATTCTGCAGCTTGGTGGACACCTTCTGCATGATGTGGTTGGCCTTGTCTATGTGGCCATACATAGGGAAGCCAAGTTTTCCTAGGGACTGGATCTGGCAACGGCAGAGACGCAGAATGAGAGCCTGGCCTCGGTACGCAGGCACAGTGCCTGCCATCCGCAGCTCTCCAGTCTGGTCCATTAAGGACCAGCTCACTGGCGTCCCCTCGGGCCCCAGCAGACAGAAGCTGGGGAAGGTCCGGATACAGCGCTCGATGAACCTCTGGCTCCTCTCATTGCCACCAAAATGCCAGAATTTATTCACCAAGGCAGCGTGGGTAGTGTCCAGGGATGAGAGTTTAAACATCTCTTGGTTGCTATTGGGAACAAAAGAAAAGGACAATCCTTAATATCACAGAGGCTGTGAGGGGCTTGTTTCTTCCCCTCCACCCTCAAGTTGTCCTGAGAGGAAAACTGAAGCCTATCTGGACGTGTGCTCTGCAGCAAGGCTGACGGGTCCCTGTCAACACTGCTCGTAGGACTTTGGGTTGATTCACCTCCTACTTTCTCCATTCCTCACCTAGTGACTAGAGATGACAGGCACATCTCCTTAGAGAACCTCTGCAAGGTTTCAATGAGCCAATGGTTTTAGGTATTTAGAAGATACTGAACAGTACATAAAAATCATTCACAAGCCAGGCATGGTGGCACATGCCTGTAATCCCAATACTTGGGAGGCTGAAACAGAAGGATCTCAGCAGTGAGACCCTGTTTCAAAACAAAAAATAAAATAGGGCTGGGGATGTAGCTCATTTAATCCTCTCTCTCTCTCTCTCTCTCTCTCTCTCTCTCTCTCTCTCTCTCTCTCACACACACACACACACACACACACACACACACACACACACAATTGTTTCATTTGGCTTTGGCTATAACTTTCCAAGTTAGAAAGTTCAAGTATGATTATTCTCATGAGATACAGAAGCGAAACATTTCAAAGAAAAAGAGTTCTATAACACGTGGTAGTAAGCAGGGAAGCCAAAGTTTAGAGTTGTGTAATCTTACGTGGTGTTTGGGAGACTCTTGGCCATTGTGTTGAGCAAATGAGAAAGCTCAGTCCAGGGCAGAGCAGCAGGGTGAAATGCAGATGGCCCTCACTGCAGAGTGCCGCAGTTGGAGGTGCCTGCAGTGGTGTCCATGGGCCTTGGGAGGCATCCTGGCAAAATCCCCGGATGTGGGACTAGGGGACCAAGCTCCAGGTATGCCTTTCGCCATCCATGTGGTGAGAAAGCCATCCCACTTTCAGGAAAATGAAAATCATGTCTCCTGTTCTATCTGTCTCATAGAGTAGACAAGAGGATCCAATGAGATTCTAGACATGGAGGTGCTCTCCAAGTTGTAAGGCCCTTTATAATATGAATGAAGTTCTTCCCCCACACGCAAATGCATAAAGATAGAATTGAGCATCTTCAGATAAAACCCCCACTACTAGATTTCAATTCTATTCAGCATTTGATAAAAATCCCAAGCTAAAAGCTGGGTGTGGTGGCACATGCCTGTAATCCCAGTACTTGGGAGGCTGAGACAGGAGGATCACAGTTTTGAGGACAGCCTGAGCAAGTAGTGGAACTCATCAACTTAGCAAGACCCCGTTTCAAAATAAAAATAAAAAGAATGGGGCTGGGAGTGTAGCTTGAAAGTAGAATGCCCCTGGGTTCAATCTCCAGTACCATAAAAAAAATAATAATAAAATTTAAAGAAAAATCAGGAGCTAGCCAGGCGTGATGGTGCACGCTTGTAATCCCACATTCGGGAGGCTGAGACCAGCAGATCTGGGTTCCCAGCCAGCCTCAGCTACTTAGTGAGACCCTCTGCAACTTAGTGAGACCCTGTTTCAAAATAAAGAATAAAAAATAGGGCTGGGGGTATAGCTCGGAGGTAGAATGCCCCCGAGGTCAATCCCTAGTACCGCAAATTAATTAATTAACTAGTTAATTAATTAATTTAAAAAATAAAATAAAAATAAAATGAGGAGCTAAGGCACACGTAGAGAGAGCCATCAGGAGTTGGAAGAGGCAAGGAAGGATTGTCCTCGACAGACTTCCGAGGGAACATGGCCCTGCCTACACCTTGATTTGGGACGTCTGGATTCCAAAATGGTGAGAGAACAAATTTCTGTTATTCGAAGCCCCCTCGATTGTGATAATATCTTGACAGCCCATGAAAACCAACACAGGAGGCAACTTCAGTCAGTGACGAGTGTGCATGGCACAGAGTGGCTTTCGCCAAACTTACATGGGCTGGAATCCATCGCCACTGGGCGTTACGTTCTTTCCATTTATCAGGAAAGGAGCCAATTGCTTTGCGGTGTCAAATATCAT
>PVLC010046547.1:0-11361 GCA_004027655.1 Graphiurus murinus | reverse complement strand
AAAAAAAAAAAAAAAAAAAAAATCTTACACTTCTAACTGGGAGGAGAGGGAGGGAGTCAGCCCAGGGGAGGCAGAGCGAGAAGGAGACTAGGAGGAGCTCCCAGAGCTGGCTAACCATTAATTAGTTCCCTGGTGCTGGGAAGCTTCTCCATAAATATTTGAAAGTACAAACTCCAGTTATTTGGAGGGCACCAAATACATGGGGCAGATTAAATAAACTCCAAACTGCTTCTGTGTGATATCAATGGACACATGTCACTTTGCCCCTTATCTTGGGATCAGAGAATCCACTTTTGCCCCCTGCCCCCTGTAGTCTCTAAAAGCAACCTTCGTGATGGAAGAATTAGGGATCCATTTGTATGGGTGGCAGCTTCTTTGGGTTAGGAAATGAAAGGTCAGAATATTTGTAATTCATGAAAAACTACCAAGTTGGCACATATCACTTCACCAGCATGTGCCTTGATTTCACCATCTAGACAGTGAGGAAGTCCACTGCAGGGACCAGATTTCAGGTACTTGCATATGGGAGCATGTGGGAGGTGGACTTTGTGAGCTCTTCACTAGGAGCTGGAAGGAGAAATGCCAAATTTTCATCAAGAGTAGTAAGAGTTGGTTGAGCTAGCAGGTGGTGCATCTCAGTACTTGGGAGGCTGAGACAAAATTGCAGGTTCGAGGCCAGCCTCAACAATTTAGTGAGACCCTGTTTCAACATAAAATAAAATGAAATAAAAAGGGTTACTGGTGTAGCTCAAAGGTAGAACGCCCCTGGGTTCAATCCCTAGTACCAAAACAACAACAACAAAAACCCAAGAAACAAAAACAAACAAACAAAAACAACAACAACAAAGTAAAATGAGGGTTGAGGAGAAGCAGAAGGGTCCAGACAGGAAACGGAATGTCTTCTGACCTCTCCCTCATTTTCTCTCAGCCCCCATTTAGAATTGCCCTTTCGACCTTCTGGATTCTCACAGGCTTGCCTGCTGTACTACATATCAAGCTGTGCAAATGCCTCTCTGTGACTACATGGCTGTCTTGTTCACGATGGTCTCTCAGGTCTGTGTTGGGTGTGCTTGATGATACTGAGAGACCCACGCAGAAAATGCAGACAAGATGGAATCAAGCAGAAAACTGCCTTAGAAAGTAAAAACAAAACAGGGCATGGTGGCGCACACTTGTAATCCCAATACTTGGGAGGCTGAGACAGGAGGATCGCAGGTTCACGGCCATCCTCAGCTATTTAGTGAGACTCTGTTTCAAAACAAAGAATAAAAACTGGGCTGGGGGGGTGTAGCTCAGAGGTAGAATGTCCCTGGGTTCAATCCCCAGTACCACACACACACACACACACACAAAATTAATTAATTTTTTAAAAAGTAGAAAAAGAGGTCTTATGTTCTTGTGTAGTTATATAGAAAGGAGGAGAGAGAAAGATAAGAAGGTTGAACATGATGCTACAGGCCTTTAATCCCAGTACTTGGGAGGCTGAGGCAGGAGGATCATAGGTTCAAGGCCAACCTCAGGAACTTAGAGAGGCCCTCAGCAATGTAGTGACACCCTTATCAAAATAAAAAATAAAAAGGCTGGGAGTTTAGCTTAGAGGTAGAATAACCCTGGACTCAACTCCCTAAATCAGGAAAAAAAATAATAATAAGAGATACATTTTAAAAATGAGTAAAGTTGGGTGTGGTAGTGCACACTTGTAATCCCAGTACTTGGGAGGCTGAGACTGGAGGATCCAGGTTTGTGGATCCTCTGAGAGAGAGTAAAATTGGCCATATTCCACTTCTGGAAAAGGACTCTTCAGAGTCTTTCTCTATCTCTCTCTCCCTCTGTTTTCTTTTGCGGTACTAGGGATTGAACCCTGGGGCATTCTACCTCTGAACTACATCCCTAGCCCTATTTTTTATTCTTTAGTTTGAAACAGGGTCTCACTGAGTTGCAGAGGTGAGGCTAAGTAGCTGAGGCTGGTCGCGAACCTGGATCTTCCGGTCTCAGCCTCCCAGGTGCTGAGATTACAAGTGTGTGCCACCACACCTGGTGTGTTCAAAGTCTTTCTCTGGAATGTAATCCTTTATCACAGCCTTCTCTTAAACCATATCCCCACCTCTCTAAATAAACCTCTTATAAGCTGGGCGTGGTGGTGCACACTTGTAATCCCAGTACTTGGGAGGCTGAGACCAGAAGATTCGGGTTCAAGGCCAGCCTCAGCTACCTCATGAGGCCCTCTGCAACTTAGTGAGACTCTGTTTCCAAATAAAGAATAATAAATAGGACTGGGGGTGTAGCTTGGAGGGAGAATGCCCTGGGTTCAATCCCTAGTACCGAAAAAATAAATAAATAAATAAAAATAAACCTCTTATATTCTCCTACTCTTGGAAAAAAAATTAGTTCAATGTTTAAAATTATGCCCTATGGGGGCTTATAACATATGTAGAAGTAAAACATAAAACAATAATAGCTCAAAAGGATACAGAGGGTAAGTGAAATCAACCTAAAGTAAGATTTTTTGCACTGTTGAGAAAGTAATAAAAGTATTCTTATTTTAATAAACCCATAATTAATTATACTTATACATTATATTAATTGTATTTATGGGGTACCGTGTGACATTTTAAAATTTGTAAACAATGTGTCAGTTCAGGGTAATTGGCCTATCTATCACTACAATCACATATCAAGTTTCTTTTGTTGGGAACATTCAAAATCATCTCTACTGGCTGTTTTGAAATATTCAGTTACCTGTTGTTGACCATAATTATCCCACTGTGTGGACATTAGGAGTTATTCCTTCTACCCGAGTGAACCTATTAACCGTCCTTTCTCCACCCCTCCCTAGGCCCCAGTCACCATGATTCTATTCTATACTTTGAGATCAACATTTTAGCTTCCATATATAAGCGAGAGTATGCAATATTTGTCTTTCTGTGCCTGACATATTCCATTTATGTAACATCCTCCAGTTCCATCTATGTTGCTGCAATGACAGACTTTCATTGTGCGTATATATGGCACAATTTATTTATCCGTTCATCTGTTAATGGACTGCTCAGTTGATTCCATATCTTGAATGTTGTGAATAGTGTTGCAGTAAACATACAGATGTAGCTGTTGATTTCAGTTCCTTTGTATATTTACCTGGTAGGAAGATGGCTAGATCATATGGTAGTTTCCTTCCTTCCTTCGTACTACTGGGGATTGAACTCATGGGCATTCTACCTCTGAGTTATACCCCAGTCCTATTTTTTTATTCTTTATTTTTGAAACAGGGTCTCACTAAGTTGCAGAGGGCCTCATTAAGTAGCTAATGCTAGGCGCAAACCTGTGATCCTCCTGACTCAGCCTCCCAAGTACTGGGATTACAAGTGTGTCCCACCATGCCCAGCTTGGTAGTTCTATTTCTAGCTTTTTGAGGAATCTCTATACTGTTGTCCATAAAGGCTGTGTTTAATTTACATTCCCACCAACGGTGGATGAAGGTTTCCTTTCCTCTGCATCCTTGCCAGCACTTTTTATTCTTTTTGATAATTGCCATTTTAACTGGGGTGGGATGATATATCATTGTGGTTTTGATTTGCATTTCCCTGATGATTAGTGATGTTGGACATTTTTTTCATAGGCTTGCTGGCCATTTGTGCACTTTGAAAAATGTCTATCAAGTCATTTGCCTATTTTTTAAATTGAATTGTTTGGGTTTGTTTTCTGCTTAGTTGTTTGGGTTCATTATATACTCCAGAAATTGTTCCCTTGTCAGATAAATAGTTTGCAAATACTTTCTCCCATTCTGTAGGTTGTCTCTTTACTCTGTTGATTGTTTCTTTTGCTGTATGGAAGCTTTTTAGTTTGATATAATTATATTTGCCAAATTTTTGTATTATTGTCTGAGCTCTTGGGGTTACACACACACACACACACACACACACACACACACACACACACACACACACACTACTGGGGATTGAACCCAGGGGCATTCTACCTCCGAGCTACACTCCCAACCCAACCCTTTTTTAATTTTTATTTTGAAACAGGGTCTTTCTAATTTGCTGAAGATCTTGCCAAGTTGCTGAGGCTGGCCTTAAACCTGTGACCCTCCTGTCTCTGCCTCCTAAATCCTCGTATTATAGCTGTGCACCACCATGCCCAGCTTCTAATGTAGCTATACTGACATCAGGAAAAGCAGCCTATGTGATAAGAATATAAGCATAGTGGGGTCAATCCAATTGACTCACATAATAATACTAAATTTTTACTCATTTGATAGCAGCTTCAAAGTATATTAAAACATGAATTAATGGATTTCCATATGACTGTTTTTTGAGGAAACTGGCTTCAGACCAGTCACAAAATTATGACTGTTATCTTCCCCATAGGTTTTCTACAATCGCTGCTGCCCCCCTGGCCAAAACAGATACCTGGCCAAAAGATGTGGGCATCCTGGCCATGGAGGTCTACTTCCCAGCCCAGTATGTGGACCAAACAGACCTGGAGAAGTACAACAATGTGGAGGCCGGGAAGTACACAGTGGGCTTGGGCCAGACCCACATGGGCTTCTGCTCCGTGCAGGAGGACATCAACTCCCTATGCCTGACCGTGGTGCAGCGGCTGATGGAGCGCACGCAGCTCCCATGGGACTCTGTGGGCCGCCTGGAGGTGGGCACCGAGACCATCATCGACAAGTCCAAGGCCGTCAAAACTGTGCTCATGGAACTCTTCCAGGACTCGGGCAACACTGACATCGAGGGCATCGATACCACCAACGCATGCTATGGCGGCACCGCCTCCCTCTTCAATGCTGCCAACTGGATGGAGTCCAGCTACTGGGACGGTAGGTGCTACCGGGGCAGTGGGTAAGAAAGGAGCTGGAGATGGAGGCTGAATCCTATCAGTGCTGCTTCTCAGTTCCCCAAAGTGCTTCTTAGTTTCCCCTGTTTCATCTCAGAAGGGATGTCTTTTTAACCAAAAGTCAGAGAGCCTATTCGTGGGAGCGTTGTTGGCTTAAGTGCGCCATTTCAAATGAGTAGATTCAGCCGAGTGGCTGAATGGAGAGCTTCAGGATCATCTTTCTTCCATATGATGTCTTGGTAGAAAAAGAAAAAAATCCAACTATTGAGATATGGATTTTTTTAACTTTGTCTGTAAACCAAAGCACATGTAAGCTTAAGCCTGAACACCTGGACTACACACCTGAAGATGAGACCAACCACCAGGACCAGAATAGGCCAGTGTGGATGTGATCTCTGCTCTGACCTGGCCAGCTGTCCACCCAGGAACCCTCAGGTGGGAGGGAGTGGCTCTGGAGCTCCCGAGGAGTTCTGAACCATGGCAGAGAAGAGAGTGGGGGAGGAGGGAAGGAGGAGAGAGAGGGACTGGCCCAGACCGGCTGGGAGCCCCCATGTTCTATTGTCTTTTTAAAAGTGTAAGTAATTAAAGGTTACAATTGGGGGTAAAAACATATACACATACACCAAAGGGTGTAAAGAAAAAGTACCCTTTGATCCTCCCATGACCACTTGCCAGAATTGAAGACTAGCAGTTTCTACGTATTGTTTCAGGGTTTGTTTGTTTTTTTTCCTTATGTACCTGCAAGCATAGGATTCAGTTTTAAACATTGTATATGTTATTCCTCATCTCTGATGTTTCAGTGATCATTCCATAGTAAAATATAAAAATATTACATCATTTTTAAAAGCCACATAATATTCTATTGATGAGCTGGGTGTATAATTCCAGTACTTGGAAAGCTGAGACAGGAGGATCACAGGTTTGCAGCCAGCCTGAGAAACTTAGTGAGGACCTCAACAACTTAGTGAAATTGTGTTTCAAAATAAAATAGGGATGGGGGTGTGGCTTGGCGGTAGAATACATCTGGGTTCAATCTCTGTATATTACACACACACACACACCACACATTCTATTGATAAATATGCCAAATAATTTAATTAGTCCCATATTGATGGGCATTTAGATTGTTGTTTGGGCAATTATAAATAATGTTTTAATGAACATTTTACAATAGCTTTGTATACTTGTAGCAATGTGTTAAAAGACTATAATCCTAGGGCCAAGGATATGGCTCAGTGGTATAGCATATACTTAGCAGGAGGTAAGCCCTGTGTTCAATCCCCAACATCAAAAAATAAAACAAAACAAAATATCATAATCCTAGAAGTTGAATTGTAGGATGTTGATTTAAAGGTTTAATAAAATATTCCAAATTGCCACTAAAACGTTGCATTAAATTACATTTCTACAATACATGTTACCAAGCCTTCTAATTCTTGTCAATTTAATAATGAAATAATAGTGATTTTGCTTTGCTTTGCTTTCATTATAAGACAGTGTGAATATTTTTTTTTACAAAGTCTATTGGTCATTTTCCCATTATATAGCTTGTCTTTCTTAGGAGACTTTTATAAATGAAGGAAAATAGATTTTGTTGATTACAAATATTGTAAATACTTACCAGTTTACCTTTTGACTTTATAGAAGGTTTTGATTTTTACTGACCTTTTCCTAAATGACTTCTAAGGGTTTGTTTGTTTTTTTTTTCCCTAGAGATCCTATTTTTTTCACAATGTATATAAATACACACACACGGCATATTGCCTAATTAAACACACACACACACATACACACACATACACACACACACACACACACACACACACACATACACACATCACTGAGGGAAAATCCAATACTTTTTTGTAGGGGTTGTTATAATTCTTAGAAGAAGGTCCTTGGATTTTAATGAACTTACATTGGAGTCCTAACTGAATCTTTATCTTACTGCTTAGCTATGTAGTTTGGGGCAAGTGACTTGAATTCTTTGGGCCCCAGTTTCTTCATGTGAAAGAGGAAATTGCTGTATCTGCTATATAGGTTTATCATGAGGATTAAATTATATGGACATATAGCTCCCAACAAGGCTACAGGTGAATGCTGGGGCTTCCTCACAGGTTAGATGGAATACTAAAATCACTACTGCATCACTCCCACAATTTTAAGTTTTGATAGAGTTACTTCTATCAGGCAAAAGTGGAACAAGTCATAGTCAAGATAACAATTACTTATTGAACAATAGTCCATCAGAGACTTAGTTACTATGAATCATTTACATTAAATGTAGTTACTCAACACAAACTCTTTTCACAATGAGAGTAGTACCAAGCAGAAGTTCAAGATCCAGCCTGAAGTTGGTTGGAATTTCAAATTCTGTATTCACGAGGTATGGGACCTTAGACAAGTTGCTTAATCTCTCTGGAGGGCAGTGTCTTCATCCATGAATGTTGACATTAACTACCTCATTGGGCTGTTTTAAGAATTGTTTGATAGCCAGGCATGTTGGCTTGCACTTGTAATCCCAGTACTTGGGAGGCTGAAATAGGAGGATTGCAGATTTGAGACCAGCCTCAGCAACTTAGCAAGGCCCTCTGCAACTTAGTGAGACCCTGTTTCAAAATAAAAAATAAAATAGGGCTAGGGTGTAGCTCAGAAGTAGAATGCTTCTGGGTTCAATCCCCAATACCACAAAGAAAAAAAAAACTGTTTGAGGATAGCTTTCATGTAGTCCGTATTTAAATGTTAGTTTCCCTCCCTTTTTCTTGGCCTTCCATGATTTGGAAGATATTTCAGGATCATGGTGATTGGTACCAACCTGAATTGTCTCCACAAGCACCAGTTAATAAATTTGTCATTAAATCCAGAAATAGAATTCTGAATAATTGAGCATTTTATAGCTAGAATATGAGTATACTGAGTTTGGGGCTTTTTTGTTTGTTTTTTGTTTTTTGTTTGTTTTTTTGTGGTACTGGGGATTGAACCCAGGGACATTCTACCTCTGAATTACACTCAAAACCCTTTTGATTTTGAAACAGAGTTTCACTAACTTGCTGAAGGCCTCACTAAGTTGCTGAGGCTGGTTTTGAACCTACAATCTTCCTTTGTCAGCCTCCCAAGTACTAGGATAACAAATATGTACCACTGTGTCTGGCTAGGACACTAAGTTTTGACTTTGCATTTCAAATCTATCCTGAGTTTTACTAGAGTACAAGCTACACAGGGCTGGGATTTTTATTTTTATTTATTTATTTTTTGCCACTATTTACAGTACCTAACCTTGTGCCAGGCATACAGTGGGCTCTCCGTCTATCTCCTCTGGATTTGGCAGTGTTGCAGGGACGTCTTGTCTGTCTTTGCAGGTCGCTACGCACTGGTGGTCTGTGGAGACATCGCGGTCTATCCCAGCGGTAACGCTCGCCCCACCGGCGGGGCCGGGGCCGTGGCAATGCTGATTGGGCCCAAGGCCCCTCTAGCGCTGGAGCAAGGTTTGTAGTAAACCAGAACAAAGAGGCTGTGCATTGCATAGCCAAACACACAGATCCGAATCCCTCCTCAGGACCGCAGCATGGGTTTAAGGATAGTATTGCTTGCTTCCAAAACTCTGGTCTAGGGAGGAGAGGGGAGGGAGAAAGGGGAGAGAGGAATCAGAGGCTTCCTCTTTTGCATTATCAAGCATTAGAGTAATGATGCTGATGAAGAAAGCTTAGGGAACTAAACTGGCAATTGACAGTGGAAGCAGAGAACGGATATAAAGTGAGCCTTCCTTTGAGAATCGTGGCTTCTATTCCAGGCTTTGGTAAGCCTACATAGGTGTGGGAAGGGAAATATAAATCCTACTTACGTTATACCAACCATCAGCTCAGCTCCCTTTGGTGTGACATATATGAGATGGAAGAAAACCTGGCTGGGCGTGATGGCGCACACTTGTAATGCCAGTACTTTGGAGGCTGAGAGAGGAGGATCGAAGATTCGTGGCCAGCCTCAGCTACCTCGTGAGGCCCTCTGCAACTTAGTGAGACCCTGTTTAAAAATAAAGAATAAAAACTAGGACTGGGGATGTAGCTCAGAGGTAGAATGCCCCTGGGTTCAATCATCAGTACTGCAAAAAAAAAAAAAAAGAAAACCTGAACTCTCCTTTACACATGGCTCTCCCATCTTTGCTGTTTTGAGGCAACCTGCATGATGCAGTCCCTGAACCCCTCTGTGTGTCTTTCCAGGGCTTCGGGGAACCCACATGGAGAATGCCTACGACTTCTATAAGCCCAATTTGTCCTCGGAGTACCCGATGGTGGATGGGAAGCTCTCCATCCAGTGCTACCTACGGGCCTTGGACCGATGTTACGCGTCGTACCGCCAGAAGATCCAGAATCAGTGGAAGCGAGGTATGGGGCACAGACAGCAGGACGAAGGCTTTGTGTACATGGGCCGAGAGTATGTGCCCCTAAGCTGAAGACAAGGTCTCTGCCCTCCTTCCCTGAGAATTGCTGAGTGTACTCTTCTTAGACATTTGCCTGGGTCTATGCTAAAGTCCATTTTAAATGCATTCAAATTCAAGTATAATACTACCTGTAACATGCTAACAAACAAACAATCCAGGGCCAAAGCCACCAATACAAAACCAGTAAGTGTCCCCCACCCAGGGAGATAGTGTGTGAGGTAGGGTGATCACGTCCTACTGCGGCTGGGATTTGCTTCTAAGTCGGACATGATTTGACTCTTGGTTTGTGGTTTGCCACCTTTTAAGTCTGATTGATACTGAGAAATCTCACTTATAATTTCTGAATACTGGAAGGGATACCAGTGATTTTTCTCTGGATGATATTTTATGTTCACCTTTAGTTTCTAAATTTCTCTGCTTAAAAACAACAGCAACAGCAACAAAAACCAAAACAAAATTATGTATTACTTTTGTATTCAGAAAAAAAGAAAATAAATGGTATGTTTAAAATACAGAGGAATACACACACACACACACACACACACACACACACACACACACACACACACACTGGGAATTGAACCAGCTAGGGACATTTTACCTCTGAGCTACATCCCCAGCCTTATTTTTTTTAATTTTTATTTTGAAACAGGGTCTTGCTAGATTGATGAGCATCTCACTACTTGCTGAGGCTCTCCTCAAACCTGTGATTCTCCTGTTTCAGCCTCCCAAGTACTTAGTTTACAGGTGTAAACCACCATGCCTGGATCCCCAGCCCTTTTTTATTTTGAAACAGGGTTTCACTAAGTTGCTGAGGCTGGTCTTGAACCTGCAATCCCCCTGTCTGAGCCTCCCCAGTATTAGGATTACAGACATGTACCACTGCACCTGGAAAAAAAAAATCCACTTAAAAAAAAAAAAAAAAAAAAGCATCCAGATGTGGTGAGGCATACCTATAATCCCAGTACCGGAGGATCACATGTTTGAGGCCAGCCTCTGCAACTTAACAAGACCAGGGGATAGATGCTTTGGGGTGGCCTGAAGAACCACCTCTTGCCCCTTCCCATTGCCCTGCATAGGGTACTGATGGCCAGAGGTGACCCCCATGGGTAGTCGACTCCTCTTGGCCTCTGCCCTTCCTCTCTACAATTGCTATTGTCTAGTTGCCCTCCCCTGACATTTTAATTTTGCTCTTTGTTCTCATGTGGAGTGTAAGTGGATGCTGTGTTGAATCACAGCACTAAATCGTAAACTCTCTTGAGGCAAAAGTGGCATTTTCTTCCTCTACAGAGTAAGAGACATAGTCGGTAGGATATAGGTAAATCCACAGCCAGCCTTTTTTGACTTGTGTGACCTTGGACACATAATTTAATAATCTGGAGACTCTATTTCCTCTCCTAGAAAAGGGAGAAAGTGATAGAACACAAAGTTGACTTGCAGACAGCAGAGGTTGGCAACTGTAGACACAAAGATGTCTCTTTCCCTTTCCCTCTTTGTAGAGAATACTTAGTAAGTGCATGTAAGATGAATGGACAGACATTGGGTGTTTGTTGGAGGTTGGAGCTAGTTCTCTGGAAGGCCTGGGATCCTCTATGTGGTTAAATTCTGGAAAGCAAGTGTAAACAGTACATCACCACACCACCTTCTTGCCCTTCCCAGCTGGCGTTGACCGGCCCTTCACCCTGGATGATGTACAATACATGATCTTTCACACACCCTTTTGCAAAATGGTCCAGAAATCTCTGGCTCGACTGATGTTCAATGACTTCCTGTCATCTGGCAGTGATGTGCAGGCCAACTTATACAAGGGACTGGAGGCCTTCAGGTAAGTCCTCTTTATGGGAGCCTAAAGGCTGGTGAGGGGTGAGCCAGGAGGAGTCTGGACAGTAGGCAGTCCTTTGGGGGAACAAATGGCAATCTTCCAACACAATAGAAAGGACACCAAGTCCTTATATGGAGGTGGGGTGGGCTAAGTCTGCGTGGGCCTTCCACATATCATCTAGGGGGGCCTGCAGAGTTTACCTGCACCTCTGGATCAAGTGACTAGAAGAAGGTACAGAGAATAAGAAAATGGAGGTAGC
>PVLC010046546.1:0-11399 GCA_004027655.1 Graphiurus murinus | reverse complement strand
TGGTTAATAATTTTTAAGGCACGAAATTGAGCAGGAAAGGCTATGCTTTGTTGTAGTTTTGGCAGTTTTTCTGGTTAGGCTTATTATTATGTTTACATTATTTCTTTGGCAGGTTGATGGTGCTGTGACTTGTTTTAGATCCATAAATTATTAAGTCTGTTAATTGATCATGTGAAAAAGTCCCAGGCCGACCTCAGGGTGGTCGTAGGGGACACTTTGGTCAGATAGGTGAAATAAGACTGGACCATCCAGCTGAATTCTTTGTCACTGTTGAGAACAGGACCCGGGGTGTTCTACCACGGAGCTACATTCCCAGCCCTTTTTAGTTTTTATTTTTTTTTATTTTGAGGTGGCATCTCTCTGCTAAGTTGCTACCTCAGCCTCCCAAGTACTAGGATTACAGGGCCCCTGGCAGATAAGGACCTCAGCCAAACCTCTATTCTAGAGGTTGAGTCAACCAGGAACTTGTTGCAGCCGTCCTTCTGATTTCATGTAGGTGGAAATGTTGCTTGTGCCTGGGAATTGCTTTGAGGTGACAGGGGAGTGGGCTCTGCTGACGGCCAGTAAATGTGCACACCAACTTAAGTACCCGAGTGTGTGCACTGTCTGCTGTTTCTCCACCTGTTTCAGATGGTGTCCTGCTTCAAGAAGTGAATCTAACTCTTGCCCGTCCATGCCTTATGACCTACTTGGGAAGCTTCCACTAGCACGTCTCACCATCCTGGTCAAACTGAGTTTGCAAATATTAACATCATGAGATCATCTGCGTTCAAGTACCCATTTCCTGTCAGTACACTTACTAAGAAATGGTATTGATTATTAAGTTCTAAGTCATGTCAGTGAATTTTTCCTGCCTCTCTGAGTCTGGCTTTTTAAATTTTTTTTTAAGCCTCTGGGAAGAGATGACATCCCTAGGCTGATGAGACCATCAAATAGAATAATGCCTGGATAAAGCACCCAGCACAGTGAGAGGCAGCGTAATTTAGCTGTGTAGTCAGTCAACTGACCTATTCTGTAGTAACACCTCAGTTTGCATCCTGAAGACACCACTTCCAGTGTGTCCCCAGGCTAGTTACTTAATCTCAGGAGACGTGACGGAGAGTTAGGACACACTACCCCAAAATATGGCATTTTGATATATTGACCATTAAAATTGAAGGAATTGGAAAATGGCAGGAAGGACTCTCTGACCTTCTGCTGCCCTTCTCCTCTGAAGCAGGTCAAAAGGCCCTCATGTTCCGGGCGTGGTGGCGCACACTTGTAATCCCAGCATTTGGGAGGCTGAGACTGGAGGATCTGGGTTCGAGGCCAGCCTCAGCTACCTAGTGAGGCACTCTTCAACTTAGTGAGACCCTGTTTCAAAATAAAGAATAAAAAAAAATAGGGCTGGGGGTATAGCTCGGAGGTAGAATGCCCCTGAATTCAATTCCCAGTACCGCAAAAAAAAAAAAAAGCCCTTATGTGAGGGATGCTTTTCCCATACCTGGAGGAAAGGGGTCTTCTTATCTCCGAGATGGATGGATTCCCAGAGGAATCTGAAAGAACAGGCCTAGCTGAACTCCCTTGCAGACTGCACCTGCCTCAGACCTTTTGTCCTATCATATTTTCCAATGACCACTTTCCATCATACCTAGAATAAAACCCCTCAGGTCTGTTTCTTGAGGGTCTTCAATTCCTTATGGGGGCTCTGTAGCATATAAATTTTTTTGGGGGGGGGGGACATTGGGGAGTGAACCAAGGGGCATTCTACCTCTGAGCTATTTACCTCTTCTGAGCATTCTACCCCAGCCCCTTTTCAGAAATTTTTTATTTGGAATCAGGATCTTGCTAAGTTGCTGATGGTCTCACTACATTATGAGCCTGTCCTAGAACCTGTGATCCTCCTGTCCTAGCCTCTCAAGTATTGGGATTACAGTTGTGTGCCAGCATGCCTGGCTACCATATAAAATTTATATTTAATAAGTTTACACCTATAATCTCAGTACTTAGGAGGCTGAGACAGGAAGTTCGCAGGTTCAAGACCAGCCTCAGCAATTTAGCAAGACTCTCAGCAAACTAGGGAGACCCTGTATCAAAACAAAAAAAATTTAAAAAGGGCCAGGAGTGTAGCTCAGAGGTAGAATTCCCTTGGGTTCAATCCCCAGTAAAGAAAACACACACACACACAGGCACGCACGCACGCACATGTGATGCTTTTCTTTTGTTAATCTGTTTCTTGTTATAGAAGCCCTAGCCAAGAATTTAGCAGGGTAGAAGACAAAGATATTTTTCCTCTTCTACAAGCTCCAGTCCTTATATGCAGAATGAAATGATGGTAGTATATCTTCCTCCTGAGAGTTAAATGAGGTGAGGCCTGTTTAGCAGGCACAGCATAGGAAGCACTCAGCAAATACCCCACTTGTGCTTCTGTCTTTTCCTAAAGGGGAGGCAGTGGAGATGTCTCACCCATGCGTTCATTAGGTTGATGACAGGAGTGGGTGAGAGGATCCTGCTCTTAAAACCAGGCGTTTAGAATAGTGTCCTTAAACAAGATGTGGTGGACCAGGTGAGGCATCTGCTGTGGAAGTTCAGGGGTCCAGTGGAGATTTGGCCCCTTACTTCAAATAGGAAGATTAAGACAAATAATTACTTTTACTCATTCATTTATTTGGCAATGGCTGGTCTTTAAACAGCAGCTGAGAAGGTAGTTTAATATTAGTAATTGCTTAGCAGTTTAATTAAATGTTAACTGTCTTACCTTCTCTACTTAGACAAATACTACTCTCTAAATATAAGGGGAATGTTTGCCTTGATAGGTGCTCAAAAAAGCCGAACCAGTCCTGGTTCACATAGACAACTGTGATTTTGATTGTGTTAACTTGTTAGAAAGTAACCACTTCTCTGTTAGAAACTGTTTTAACAGGGAAACTGCAGAGAGCATGGGGGAAGGGATAATTCATGAGTGCTAATTGCTTGGCTGTTAATTTTCATAAGTGTTGATAGAAGCAGTTCCTTAAATTAAACTTTGTTTAAAATGTATCAAGGGAAATATTCCACAATGTCGAGCCTGAAGTGAAAATTAATATGAATGCTGTGGCAATTAACACATACTGGTTAATAGCTTTTAGCAGCATTTTGGGATGATAGTCCTTAAATACATTTTTGCATGCTGCTCTTGTTTCAGCATTGTTCCAGTCTATGTCTGGATAATTATGAACAAATGTTTTCTATAATCATTGGCATTAAATAAGCTCTCTTTAAAGAAAGTCACTTAAAACTTTGCAGAAAAGCATGAGGCCACTAAGAAATGTTGCAGACTTAGAAAAGGCCAGTGAATTGAAGTCATATAAAGATTGCCCTTAGAGGAAAATGCTCCTCATCTGAACTTGGAAATTTTGCTATCATGGCAATGGTCTCTTCTAACACGTGAAGTTCCTTGAGCTTCATAATCTCTTTCCAAAATATCATAGTTTGGGCTTTTTACTGTTGGCAGTGTTTTTCTTCACCAGCTTTTGTGTATTATTGCCTGAGGTGTGTCAGTGGCCATGAGCCTAGAGGCATCTGGCCCCTCTCCCACCTCCAAGTAGTGGCTGAGAATAAACTTAGCTGCTTAAGACTCAATTTCACCCTCCCCCCTCCTCCCCTGCCTATAAGAGTTCTGGATTCATAGTAAGTGCTCATAAGAGACCAATGCAAGGTGACTCTGTGTGTGTGTGTGTCCCCGTCCATCCCTCCTTCTGTCTGGGGTGCTGGGGATTGAACTCGGGGGCATTCTACAAATTCTAAACTATACCCCTATCTCCATTTTATTTAATTAATTAATTAATTTTTGTTGTGCTGGGGATTGAACCCAGGGACATTTTACTTCTGAGCTATACCCTAGACCTCGTTTATTCTTTAGTTTTTTTTTTTTGCGGTACTAGGGATTGAACTCAGGGGTGTTCTACCTCCAAGCTACACCCCCAGGCCTATTTTTTATTCTTTATTTTGAAACTGGGTCTCACTAAGTTGCGGAGTGCCTCACTAGGTAGCTGAGGCTGGCCTCGAACCCGGATCCTCCGGTCTCAGCCTCCCGAATGCTGGGATTACAAGCGTGCGCCACCACGCCCGGTTTATTCTTTAATTTTGAAGTAGGGTCTGGCCAAGAGACTGGGATTATAGGTGTGTACCACCATGCTCAGCTTATTTTTATTTTGAAATAGGGTCTCACTAAGTTGCTGAGGACCTGGCTAAATTGCTGAGACTGGCTGTGAACTTGCAATTCTCCTGTCTCATCCTCCCAGGTACTAGGATCACAGGTGTGTGCCACCACTCTTAGCTTCACTTTTTATACTTTATTTTTTGTCTTGAGAGATTTTTTTTTTTTTTTTTTTTTGCGGTTGTGGGGATTGAACCCATGGGCATTCTACCTCTGAGCTACACCCCTAGTCCTATATTTTATTCTTTATTTTCAAACAGGGTCTCACTATGTTGCGTAGAGCCTCACTAAGTAGCTGAGGCTGATTGTGAACCTGGATCCTCCAGTCTCAGCCTCCCAAGTACTGGGATTACAAGTGTGTGCCACCATGCCCGGCTATCTTGAGAGAATTTTAAATGAGGCAGATGCCAAGTGTCATTTAAGAAAATATATTGGTTGTAATCCTTGAAGATTAGTAGATTAAGAGATAAACCATGGACATATTTTTGTAACAAGATTACTATTGTATCAGTGCCTTCTCCTTAGCTAATTACTTACCAAGGTGGTAGAAAAAGTCTAATCGGAATGAATATCAAGCACTGAGGTCCCAGGGAAAGCCTAGATTTCATACTCTGCCTCATCCTGGAGCACCTCACTCTACATGATTTACAGTAAAGAGATTTTCTTGCTCCTTAAAGAACTAGGCCTTGATTTTATTTCTTGAAGACACCAATCTGGAGAAGTCAGTGATGACCTAAGGGGATCACCCAGCTAGGCATAAGACCCACACGTTCTTATTTCAGAAACTTATTTTTTCATTCTTAATGACTCCCATATTCACAAAATAGAAGCATGAGTTCCAGGACTAGAAGGACACAGGGTAGAAGGATCACAGTTGCAGAATCAGAAGTGAGAGTTAATCCTGGCAGTGCCATTCATTCCCTGCGCCTGGGACATCTTAGCTCCCTTCTATGAGCCTTGATTTCTGCATATGTAGAATGAAAAACTTGCCTTAAGTCCTTTGGATTTAAGGTTCTTTAGTTTAGTGGTCAGGAGGGCAGTTGACATCAGTGGCAGGTAGAAGGTTATAGATGGGAAAACTTGAACTCTTGAAGTATTGATCTTCTAAGTGTATTTTGGTACTTTCTTTTTTAATTTTCATAATAGAACTGTGATATAGGGTGTGTTATCTCTCTTCTATAGGAAACAGGCTGGGAGAAGTTAGTGATGTGCTCAGGATATCCCTCTAGCATGTGGTAAGAGCTGGTCTTCAGCTCCTTTTACCTTATTCCAACACCACAGCTGTCTTTCTCTATATTCTTTTATAGTCTTTATTATGAAGAAAACAAAAACACTATTCCTATTTGCAGTTTTTCACAATTTAAAAACAAAAGTTTTTCCTTTACCAGTGAACTAGAAATCTGACAGATTGGTTTAGATCTTGTTATCAGTGTGTGGGTTGGGTAAGTTACTGCATCTTACAGCCTTACTTTCCTTACATGTATAAAAAAAGAAATAAGATTGGGGCTGGAGAAGGAGGAATGCTTTACACAGAGAATTCAGTATATGCCTCACAAATGTTTGTTTATTATCATTGATCTTCCTGGTTGCAAAGTGGACTAATTCTTACATCTCCATCCACCCATTTATCCATCTCTCCATCCAGCAAACTATTTACTATACACACAGTACTGTACTGGCTCATCACAAATATTTACTGCATGGTGGGTTCTGATGAGTAAGATGTGGCTAACTGTCCTGGAAGAATTTGAAGGAACCACACTTCATAGGTTAGATTGTGCCCAATGCTGAGGACTACGACAGTGGTTTGTCACTTCAAGTGCATTTGACTGAAAAGAGGAAAAGACCCATGAACAATGAACTGTAGAGTAAATGTGATAGACACTGTAGTAGAGTTGGATGTGGAAGATTCTAGGAGGTAGAGGAAACAGTGATCAATAGTAGATGAGTGGTAGCTCTGATCCAATCCAGCGTCTTATCTTCAGTGTGTTTATCTGAATTTTTATTCTATTAATTCCTAGAGAGCAGGGATTCAGTTTTGGTCACTCTTATAATGAAGCCCAGAATGGCACTCTCCACGCATAAATGCAGACATTTTTTTTTAAATGGCAGTGATAAATTTCAAATGTCATTATTCTTTTAGGCTTGCAACTACATGGCAGTATTGTAAGAACTGTGTTTTATTAATATCTTCACTCCTTTCTGTTAAATTGAAGTTTTAACACCTAGACAAAGATACATGTAAGGAAGTAAGTTTAAGAAATTTGCAAAATATGCTACTATGCAACCAAAGATTAAATTGATTTGTTATATGTGCATTTAGCTACAATTCATTTTAATTGTCTGTATGAAGTTAAAAAGTATTAGTGTCAGATAAAGATTCATCACCAGAGCGTGATTTAAGGCTGGTGCTGGAGAACGCAGGCATGTGTTCCGGCAGATGTTTGTATAAGGCGCTGTCTTTCCTGACAGCAGTTAAAAAGTATGGTTATAGTAATCAAATTGTGGTGCAGCGACTCAGAGGCTAGGGCCAGATTGAATTAAAATAGATATAAGATTTATGAATAGCAATAGCTGTGATAAAATTTCACTGCCTTCTTCAACAGGAAGGACTTTTTCCATCGTGGAAAGCAGAAAATCTAATAACCACTTTTCTAAAACTGTAGTTTTGCTGACTTTCATTTTCCCATCTTAATTATGGCATCAAAACAATAACTTGCTAGGGTGGTTTTTTTTTTTTTTCTTTCCAAATATGATAACCTTTTTCATTCTATCTTATTAAGAACGTTGCATTAAAACAAGCATTTTTAAATATGTTGTTGTTTGGGTTTGGAAACAAAATTCACATAAATCTAGCCTATTTCAAGAGGAAGGACTTAAGCCCCCTTTAAAGGAAAGCTTAATCATTATTACCATAACTATGTTTTACTGAGTTCTTATTTCATACCAAGTATTATAATGGACCCTCAATCCGTGGTAATTATTTCTTACAACATATATGTGGGCATTATTACTATTGTACAGATCAAGAAACTGAAGCTTGATGAAGGATAAATGTTGGCTAGGCTTTGGATTAAAATGTTTGAGAGTCCATGGCCTCTTTCTGTACTGCATTTTATGACTTTTTAATTTATTCTATCCACGGAATTTGTCATTGTAAGATCTCCAGTCTTTTTACCTTCCACAGGCTTTGAAGTAGTTCTCAGAGCTGGGCATGGTGGTGCACACCTGTAATCCCAGTACTTGGGAGGCTGACACAGGAGGATCGCAGATTTGAAGATAGCCTCAGCAACCAATAAGACCCTTAGTAACTTAGCAAGATCCTGTTTTAAAAAAATAAATAAATAAAAAGGGTTGGTGGTGTAGTACCAAAAAAGAAAAAGTGGTTCTTGTGATTCTCAGATTGACACAAAATAAAATAATACTTTCTTTAATATTGATAATATTAATACTTGCTTTTGTAATAATGTGTATATATAAAAATAGAGAACTTATTTGTACAGTTGATGTAAGATGTTGGAGCCCATTTGTAGTTACAATTATAATTGTTAACAAGATACCATTACTGAGTTAACATTAGGGTCAACTTTGTTTTATCACAATTCTCTCAAAAGATTTTTTTAAAAACTTTTCTTATGTTACCAGGGATTGAACCCAGGGCTGTTCTACCTCTGAGCTATACCCCAAGCCTATTTTATTATTTTTTAATTTTGAAACAGTGTCTCACTGTGTTGTTGAGGCTGGCCTTGAACCTGTGCTCCTTCTGTCTCAGCCTCCCCAGTGCTGAGATTACAGGTATGTACCACCACTCCTGGGTCAAATTTTAAAAAAAAAGAAGAAAACTAATTGTAGGCCATGGGATCCCTACCTTTCAGGTGTTTAGTTTCCAAGGTCAGCCCACTGGTGGGGATAAATGAGTGGTCAGTATGTAGAGGGGAGTTGACATTGTTTCACTTGAGTGGATTCTCATGAGTTAATTGTATGCAGGCATCAAGGACACTTGGTATCTTTTTAGGTAAAATTAAAGTGGAAAAGAAAACCCCAGGATATTTTTCATTGTTCCTGAGTTGTCTTTAAAACTGTGTTGTTTGCTATCACTGAGCTTCCTTTTCCAGGTGTTGGGAGAGTGAAGTGTTTGTTTTGTAAGGAGGTTAGGGTTGGGTTTGCGGTATCTTTTTAGGTAAAATTAAAGTGGAAAAGAAAACCCCAGGATATTTTTCATTGTTCCTGAGTTGTCTTTAAAACTGTGTTGTTTGCTATCACTGAGCTTCCTTTTCCAGGTGTTGGGAGAGTGAAGTGTTTGTTTTGTAAGGAGGTTAGGGTTGGGTTTGCTTCCGTGGTTTTTTCTGTGAAGCTTGGAGTCTTGGCTTCCTTCTGCATCTGGGCGGAGGCTGCCTTCTACCTCCCCCTTGGCTCCAGCGTCCTTCCCACTCACCTCCTTTCATTCTTCTCCCTCCTCTTTTTCTTTTGGTGACAGCTTCTTTATGCACACAAGCACAAAGGACTGCGAATGAATTTCTATTTGTCTTTAAAATTCTCTCCTTGTGGTGGTTTTGAGATTCCTCTCCACCTCCTACATGTTTGAGGGTCTGCCACATTATGACTGATGATTGCGCTATGTCTAACATGCTGTTGAATATTTTAAAAAACACATTTTTCATATTCAATTAGATATACAGAGAAAAATGTTAAGATGTAATTTTGATCTTTAAATGCATTTATGTAGAACTAGAAACGGATATTATCTCTTTAAATGAGACAGCAAGAATAGGTCTGTTGACCATGAATAATTTTTGTCAGTTTTGCTACCCCGGCAGATCCTTCATTAAGCGTTCAGCATTAAATTAAAATAGAACCAGTTTCCAATAGTAATTAACTCGAGTATATTGGTAGGCTATTACTCACATTAAAGTAACCTTTTAATAGCTCTGCCTTTAACTTCACTGCAGGTAACGACTTTAAAGAGCACTTATTAAAAGAGAAATGGTAATGAGCTTTAATAAAGCAGAACAACTTGAAAATTAAGAACCATTTTCTATGGAAAGGGATGTATAGGTGTGACTTCAATATTACATTAATGGGGCTAATAATTCTTTATCTAGTCTCTTTAACATTAGCAGTGATTGCAAAGGGACAATTGTGTTGCAAAAATTAATTTTGCCATTTTAGGGTAAAATTGTGCTAATGTGGAATTTTCCGTTTCACATTTTTTCAAGGACTCTTACTAGGATAGATGAGTCGCCTACAGTTTGTAATTTTGAACCCTTATTATGCACCCATCTTTAATGAAAATAATTAACGTAAATGGGTTAATGAAGGTTGTCTTGGACCATCCTGGTAGTTCATACATTAGACACCTGCCTTAGGAGGTTATGAGGTGATTAGTAAAATGTCTATTTTTCTCATGAAATCTATCCTTCTAAGGACACCCCACTGTAGATCCATTGCTTTCTGATCTCTTCACTCCTCTCTTAACCTCTTTTGGGAAGGCTGAATGCTTCTTGAATATTTTGTTTTTTAATCGGAGCTCCAATTCAGTTAAGGCTTATTCTTAAATTTAAGAATTGATATTTCCTGGCTACCTATCTAGTTGATTGTCTTGTAAGAGAATGCATTTCTGCTTATATTTAACTGTTCAGAAATCTCAGTGTGAAGCAAAATATAAAACAGCAATGATACAGGATTTCTTGTCCTTTACATTGTAGAGATTAAAATGAACCTCCGTCCCTGTTGGCAAGATCAAATTGGTGAAGTTTTCTGGAGGGTAATTGGGTGATATATATCAAAAACCTAATAATACATATCCCCTGTGACTCAGAAAATACACATCTAGAAATTGTTCTAAGATATTAATTAGAAAAGCATACAAAACATGGATTTTTATTGTTAATATTACTGAAACACTAAAAATAACCTAAATGCCCAGTAATAAAGGATTAGTTAAATAAGTTCTGGCATAATATCCATGATTAAGATGATGACACCAATGTCACTTATTTGTAAAGATTTTTGTGATATGGTAAACAATAAGATTATAAGTAGCATGTATGTTATCATTAGTTTTTGTTAAATGACTACATTCACATAGTAAAAAGTATGAGAGGATGTACACAAAATATAAAGAGATTACCTCATTTATCTATTAAATTTTTTTGTGTTACTTTTTATCGAACACTCCCAGCCCTACTTTATTTTTTATTTTGAAACAGAGTCTGAGTTGCTGAGGCTAGCCTTGAGCCTATGATCCTCCTGTCTTAGCCTCAGAAACACTGGGATTATAGGTATGCACCAACATAACTCTTTTTTTTTTTTAAATTTTGAGATGGGGTCTAGCTAAGTTTCCTAGGCTGGTCTCAAACTTGCGATCCTCCTGCCTCAGCCTCCCAAGTAGCTGGGATTACATGCATGTGCCACTAAGCCTGGTGACTTTTATTTAATTAGAGATTTTTATTCTTCTTGAATTCTTTCTGTAAAGTAAATGGTTATTACTTTAATTGTGATGATAATAATGAAACAAATGTTAAAGTAGAAAGTTATATATAAAAAAAAAAAACCTGGTTCTGTTTAGGGAAAACCCAGTAGGATGTTCTTAGCCTGATTTTTAAAACAATGAAATGCCATTGTTAAAAAACACTTATACCGACATCTTAAACTATTGTGTGATTTATTTTTCCTAGGTTAGGAAGCTGTTGACTACTTGTTTAATTTCTTCTTCTACCCCCCGCCCCATCACAGACTCAGAAAATTTTGAGTGGCTATTCTGTGCAGAGCACAGTACTAGGCACTAGAGAAAAGGGAAAATGAGAGCGCTGTCCTTAGGAATAACAAAGATAATGATAGTGTCCGCTGTTGCCTAAATACTTGCTCTGTGCCAGGCAGCATGCATCTTATCTACCTCTATATAGTGTGCAATCCTCACCTTAAGTCTGTGATGTAGATATTATCATCTCTGTGTTGATACCTGCTAGCTTTGAATCCACTTCACCTGATTTTGGAGTTTATACTATTTAAAAACCACATGTGAGCCGGGCGTGGTGGCGCACGCTTGTAATCCCAGCATTCGGGAGGCTGAGACCGGAGGATCCGGGTTCGCGGCCAGCCTCAGCTACCTAGTGAGGCACTCCGCAACTTAGTGAGACTCGGTTTCAAAATAAAAAGAATAAAAAATGGGGCTGGGGGTATAGCTCGGAGGTAGAATGCCCCTGAGTTCAATCCCCAGTAC
>PVLC010046545.1:0-11079 GCA_004027655.1 Graphiurus murinus | reverse complement strand
CTGAACATGAGTTCTACAAGATTTTAGTATGAGAAAAACATTTAAGTGCTATGATGAATAAATTTTAGTACAGGTTACATGTTAAAATGAGATTATTGCTGATATATTGGATTAAACAAAATACATTTAAAATTAATTTCACCTGTCTCTTTACTTTTTTTTAAGTGTAGCTTTTGGAAAACTTGGAACTATATGCATGACTCACATTATATTGCTATTGGACAGGACTACTCTAGTAAGAAAAATGAGTTTCTCCAAGGTGCTTAATAGAACTTTCATAAATTTAATATTTAATATGTATACTGGGATCCAGAAATTTCACTGTTAGGAATTACCCAAATATACTAAAAATGTCTGAACAATGAGTTTCATCACAACACTATTTTTTGCAAATTTAACATATCCAGTCATAGGAAAATGATTGACTGATTCCATGCTGAGGAATGCCTTACAGCCCTTTAAGCTGACCATGCTGATTTCTATTTTTTCCAATGGGTAGTTTCTGTTTTCACTGCCCAGCTTCCATTTCACATTTGTCTATTTATCTCAGAAAAAATACCTTTATGTTCTTTGGAAAAGCACTATGGTTTGCATTCCTGGTCTTTATTCTCTGGCTTTGTCTTGCCCTTTAGATGTAGAATATATGTGATCCAAGGGTAGTTAATTTGTGTTCTTACTTTCTAGTCTCAATCAGAGCTCTTCTTGGGACTTTCAAAGAACTAGGTTTAAAGGTAAGAAGATCACAGAAAAGCCTATACCATGGATATCTGCAGCCAAGTTGTCTCCTTCTCAGTGACCAATCAGGCAAAGCCCATACCTTTAAAGACTCAATAGCTAGCCTGGCGTGGTGGTGTACGCTTGTAATCCCAGCATTTGGGAGGCTGAGACCGGAGGATGCAGGTTCGAGGCCAGCCTCAGCTACCTAGTGAGGCACTCTGCAACTCAGTGAGACTCAGTTTCAAAATAAAGAATAAAAAATAGGGCTGGGGGTGTAGCTCGGAGGTAAAATGCCCCTGAGTTCAATCCCCAGTACCGCAAAACAAAAACAAAAACAATAAAAACCCAGGAAATTAAACAGATCAGAGAAATATTTTCTCTTTAGAAAAATTAAAACAGATTCAGCCATTTCCAGTTTGCCACAGAACACTTGTTGGTGCTTCTAGCTGCAGTGTTTGTCCCCAGATAACCCTGGACTGCAGTCCTAAAGGACTTTCCTGAATAGATAAACAGAAAGATACTGACCATGATGGTGAACTGAAAGTCTCTTTTGCAGTAAAGTTACTGCAAGGTATGTATTACAGCACAGAAGCCTGTGCTGGAGATGTTTTTATCAAAAAGCCCTCTTTTGGGCACACCTTATCTCAGGCAAATTCTGATTGGTGAAGGATTTTTACTTTTGCTTCAGGTGCCTGCATTTTGTCAACATTCTTCCATATCTGCTGGTCAATCAAGGGCCCAGATTTTTATTGCAGAAGATCAAACTCATGCTCAACTTTCTTGTAAATATATTTTCAACTGTATATATGTCAGGCAGAAACACTGCAATTATTGAATCACAGATTTGCTGCAGTCTCAAAGAGCTTGTTTATATAAAATTAAGTGAATATGTTAGGTAGCTAGACGGAAATAAACATGGCACAAAAAGAAGACAGAGAGAAGTCTTCCCAAAAAGAATTACAGGAATTGCCCCACCCAGCTGTGGTGAGAAACTTCCAGCCTATCACATTGTATCTTTAGAGTTCTCACATAATGCAATCATGTGCAGTTGCACCAAGCCATGGTGCAAAACCCAAATTACTGTACATAAAAAGGGATGAAATTTCTAGCCCACCATCCAGCAGGAAAGCCCCTTTTTTTGGCCCTCTCTCCCCCTTACTCCGGTCTCAGACTAACCAGTTCTGTGATTCTTCTGTGGAATCTACCCAATAAAGTTTTTGCATGTCTACTCTATCTGTGCCCTCTGGATGAAATCGTTCTTTGGGGGAGATGAGAATCTTTCTTTGGGGGAAACTCGTGGCCTTATAATAAACATGGCAATGAGCTGTGCTTTTGTGGGGGGGGGGTACTGGGGATCCAACCCAGGGGCATTCTACCTCTGAGCTATATCCCCAGACCTATTTTTTATTTTATTTTTGATGTTTTGAAACAGGGTCTCACTGAGTTGCCAAGGACCTCACTAAGTTTCTGAGGCTGGCCACCAATCTGTGATCTTCCTGTGGCAGCCTCCCAAGTACTGGGATTACAAGCATGTACCACCTTCCTGGCTTTTTTTTTTTTTTTTTTTTCTAAATGAACAGAAGTGAGATGGGAAGGGCTTACATTTTCTAAGAGTGTCAGAGTAGACTAAGAAGATGGCATTTGACCTGAGATCTGAATGAAAAGGAAGCAAGTACATGAAGATCATATGCAAAGTTCCTAAAGAAGGAAGGGCCTAGGTATGTCTGAGTATTAAAAGAAAGTCTACTGGGTCGAGATAACCAGATGATAATATTGAGTAAAATTACTAAAGGTTGAGTATAGAGTTTTGTTATCATTTCTTGGTCCTTGGATATAGTTTTTAACACAAGAACAATTGCTTGGCAGAGAAACAGAAGTATTGCAAACCAGTCATAGCTTTTAGATCAAGTTTCTTGTAAAGCAAGAGAAAGAAAAGAGAAAATGAAATATACCCAAGAAAGAGGAGTGGGCAGATCAGCTAGGGACCAAACTGTGCTAAACTCATTAGCTTAGGGTTTTTGTTAGAGTGGGGAAAGGTGATTTGCAGTGGAAGGGAACTTTGGAATGGCAGGTAGCCATGCCTCTTTAGGACCTGGGCTTACATAGTTGTTGTCCTTTTGGGGGAAGTTATCTAACTGCACTGTGTGAAAACTGAGGGCATGTTCCTGCTTCCTTGGGTCATTTTGCCCCTTCTGGCCTAGCATCACTAGCAGAAGGTCATATAACAGTCCACTGACACCACAAGAAGATTGTTGGTGCATGCTTGGCCTTGGGAACACCATGGATGTCTGTGAGTCTATGGGAGAAGGGAGTCAGGTCCATTTCTGGAATTTGGGGAAGACTGATGATACCATTTGGTGGCCCTGAATAGTCTGCTCACCTTCCCAGATGGAACTCTTTCATATCCCCACTCACAAGAGGAGGGTGGATTCATGGTAGTGCATGATGGATATTGAGCCCTCTGAGTACATTCCTCCTTCTTTTTCTTCTTCTTCTTCTTCTTCTTCTTCTTCTTCTTCTTCTTCTTCTTCTTCTTCTTCTCTCTCTCTCTCTCTCTCTCTCTCTCTCTCTCTCTCTCTCTCTCTCTCTGTTTCTTTCTTTTTTTTTCTTTGTGGTACTGGAGATTGAACCCAGGGGTTTTCTACCTCCAAACCACACCTCCAATCCTATTTTATTTTATTTTAATTTTAAAACAGAGTCTCATTAGGCACTAAATGGTTGAGAGCCTCTCTAAGTTTCTGAGGCTGACTTTAAACATGTGATCCTCCTGTGTCAGTCTCCTACGTACTAGGATTAGAGGCATGCACCATCATGCATTTCCCCTCCCGCCTTGTTTCCCTTTTCCTTCATTCCTGCTCTTCTCTAGCTTACTGTCCACAGTAACTCAGGCTGCATTGGGATTACATAAATTCTTGTAGAACTGGACAACATTTGAAGTTTATCCTATTTGCAAAGCAAAGCTACTGGAGGTGTTAAGCAGAGGAGAAATGTCCACAAAGCTTAGAGAGAAGCACTCTGAATTTTACTCTTATCATAGATTTTCCATAGTTAGTATCTTAAGTTCACTATAAGTTTAAAAAGGTATTTTCATAAATATTATTCAGAATAAGATTATTTCTAAAATGTCTATCATGTCATATTTACTATTATTAATTTTTAAAACATGAAGGTTATGTTCATGGCTATGTAAGTATAATATTGCATAAGACAGACATAGTATTTCTGAACCTCAGTTCAGAACACTGTGAAAACAGTGTTCTGGAGACAGGGACAGCTGAAAGAAGAGGAGTTAGGGATATTCTCAAAAGGTCAGTGAGTGTTCCAGAGAAGGAAGAGTAAGACAACCATGCAAATCAGCAGAGTCCCAGAGGCTCTGTTGCTGAAAGCAAACAAGCCAGGTCCAAAAGAAAAACCAACAACAAGATAAACCTTTGAATGCCTCTTCACATTTGATATTGATTTCTTTGCTCCTGGATTTAACTAACATGCCATTCATGAGAGCACATCTTTAGCAAACCAACATTTTTTTTTTTCCAAAGGAGATATATGAACATTGTTTGCCTTTACTAACAGCTAGGAAAAAAAAAATAAAGCTTAGTTTACCAAACCAATTACTTATTCTTAAGTAACAAACATTAAAAATAAAATGAGTTAAAAATCTCAAGGAGCTTTGTAAGCTGCTTTTGGAGCAAGTAGCTTAGTCTCTGGTTTTCAATTCTGAGCATTTTCTATGATCGTAAGGTGGCTTTAAAAAAAAAAAACAAACCTTTAATATACAGTACTCTATCATAGTATGGAGACTATGACCACCCCCAACCTTATTTAAAACCTGCTTCTTCCAGGTGTGGTGGTATATACCTATAATCACAGTACTTGGGAGGCTGAGATAGGGGGATCGCAGGTTTGAGGCCTGCCTCAGCAATTTAGTGAGACCCTTAAGCAATGTATGGAGACCCTGTTTCAAAAAATAAAATAAAATAGAGCTGGGGGTGTAGCCCAGAAGCAGAATGCCCCTGGGTTCAATCCCCAAATAAATAAATAAAACCTGCTTCTGCTTTTCACTCATATTTAAAACATGACTATACAGATGTGCTAAACAAATCTTTGAATATGTATATTTTAATGAAACATATTTCTTTTTGCTTTGAACAAACATGTACAGAGTACCTATTAAGTTTTTACAAAGTGTTATTTATAAGGAAGTACTATGATAAACACCTGGGCATGGTGAGACACTCCTGTAATCCCAGCACTTGGAAGGCTGAGATAGGAGGATCTCAGGTTCATGGCCAGCCTCAGCAACTTAAGCCCTCCACAACTTAGTGAGATCCTGTTTCTAAATAATAGTCAGTCTGGTGGTGTAACTCAGAGGTAGAATACTTCTGGGTTTAATTCTCAGTACAAAAAAAGAAAAAAATATATTATGATTAAAAAATCACAAGGTCTCTGTTGAAACAGCTAAGGAATCATTATAGGTTAGTGGGACACATAGCATGATGAACATACCTGTGAGGTAGTACAGAAACATGAAAGGGCAGGTGGGGGTACTTCTGGAGATGAAGATGCTTTGGTTGATTCTTGAAAAAAGGATCTCTGATGTTTCTGTGCATCAGAGAGAAGCACAGAAACAAGGACTGTAGGTAATAGTGGAGAAAAAGCATGAAGTGCATGAGAAGAAATCGATAATCTGATTGTGTACTTTCAAATATCTGGCAATAGATAGAAAGTGAAGGAAAGATATCTGGGCATTCTTCAAGCTCTTGCATCAGTGAATAAGGTGTCCAGGTAATAGGCTGACTCTGAAAATGTAAGACATGAATAGAAACATGTACAATCAGAATATTATTGAAGATTATTAAGATTATGAAATTTTAAGATTATAAAATTTTATTACAAAAATATTTGAAGATTATAAAAGATCATTATTATTATTATGGGGGTTATTAATGAAGTATCTGATAAAGCAAAACAATACTTTATTTCTAGTGCATTTCAACATTTAGTTTTTTTGACTCTTTAGTCCCATGGTTTAAAATATGATTACCTATTTTATTTCAATGCTATTTTGAAGCAATCATATGCATATACATATACACACCCACAAACATACACACATCAAATTTATAAAGGTATGTGTATGGGTGTGTGTGTTAATATATATAAAACACCAACATAGGAAGAAATGAAGTGTCTGGGGAATAGGTCACTGGTAATATTTTTGCATTAAATTAGTGCTCTAAGGTCTGTGGTGCTATGGGTTACAAGATACCTCTTCAAAGTTAGCTACTATGAGGAGGGCAGTTGGAAACATCTTTCAGCTACTTTCCATCCTCTATAGTGGTTCCCCAAGGCCATGCTCACTCTAAGTTTCTCAAAGCCAATGTCTGAGCTTGGTAGGGATACTATAGCTGGACCATTTCTGCTGACACAGGACTCCTTTGATAGGTAATCTCTACTTTTAGCTCTCCTTGCCCCCTTGGGTTGAGACATTCCCAGAAGTACAGTGCAGCCTGAAGTTTCTACTTACCAACCATTATCTCTCCCTGTTCCCAGGGCACAGGTCTGTATCATAGTCTGAGGAATCTCTCTGCCTAATCTTTCTCCCTCTCTCTTTTATCTTTACAGGCTTTTCTCCAAATAAACCTTCTGCATGGTTAATTCTATTTAAGCCCCTGTTTATTGGAAGACCCTGACACAAAATCCTTTTACTTTCTAGGAAAAATTGAGTAAAGCAGGTTCAAAAACTCTGAAGGAATAAAAAGTGATCATATGACAAAATTTTAGGGACAAATTTTTGGCATTTCTTTGTGGTTTTGATTTGCATTTCCCTAATTATTAATGATATTGGGCATTTTTAATATATCTGTTAGCCATTTGTATGTTTTCTTTTGAGAGATGTTTATAAAGATTTTTAACCCATTTTTAATTGTTTTTTTTTGTTTTTGCTATTGAGTTTTTGAGATACTTATATTTCTGGATATTAACTCATTTGAAAGATGTATAGTTTTCAATTTTTTTCACCCATTCTGTAAGTTGTCTCTTTGCTCTGCTGACTATTTAATTAGATGTACAGAAGCTTTTTTAATTCTATGTAGTCCCATTTATCTATTCTTATTTTTATTGTATTTAGAGTTATAAAAAATGACTGTTGCCCAAGTCACTGTCCCAAAGTGTTCCCCCTGTCTTTTCTTTTGGCAATTTCATAATTTTGGTCTTCTATTTAAGTCTTTAATTCATTTTGATTTTATTTAAGTAACTTGTGTGATAGAGTTGCAGGACACAATGTAAGTACACAAATATCAGTAGCATTTCTATATGCTACAGTAAGCTATCTGAACAAAAATGAAATCATGACAATAATTCCATTTACAATAGCTACAAGGAAAAATACCTAAAAGTAATTTAACTAAGGAGGTGAAAGCTTTTTATAATGAAAACTCTAAAACACTGATGAAAAAATTCCAAGAGGATAAAAATAAATTGAAAGGTATCTTGTGTTTATGGATTAAAAAATAGGTATTATGATTCTTTATCCATACCTCAGTTTTTATAGAACCTCAAAACCATTTCTGTTTCTTTAACAAAAAATCCCTAGCTAGTGTTTATAAACAAATATTTCAAAAATTCAAGTTTAAGCTGATGGTATAGCTCACTGGGAAAGTACATGCTTAGCATGCATGAGACCCTGTATTCTATACTCAGCACTTAATTTTTTTTTCTAGTTCAAGTTTATTAATTTGTGAGCAGTTCCTAATATATCTTCTCATAAGTGCAATTGTTAAGTGATAACTAAAAAAAACAAAGAATATGATTATTTGACTAATCTGAATGATACAATTGGCTTAATTTTTAGATATATACTAATAGTGAATATTTAATGGACTGTTTTAAAATAGACAACATTCATGGAATGTTTTAAAGTAGACAACAAAAATAACATCAATCAATTTTCAGAAGCAATACTTGTAAACCAATTGTTGACTACAGTGCAACAACACTCTATTTCTTTCTGTGTGTGTGTGTGTGTGTGTGTGTGTGTATGTATGTATGTGTGTGTGTGCATTATAATCATACATCTTAATGAGATACAAGCTGGTAGAGGCATACATGCACACAGCACTCATTTAACTCTTCCCCAATTCCCTTCCCCCTTCCTCCTTCTCATGTTTGGCTTAGTGATTGACTTTGTTATGTTTGTGAATGTATATCATGTGCGTTAGGGTGCTTCCTTCTCCCTGCCCCTCTCATTATAACAAATTAACTATTCTTAGAAAAATTGCCAAAATATTAGAAATTGGTTAGATTATATTAATAGTTTTTATCATGGACCACTATGAATTCTTGATGCCTTAAAAATTATTGAGTTATAAACATTAATATAATAATGGAAATGTTTGAACTTTGGTTATAGAATGATTTTTTTAGGATAAAACTAATGAGAAAAGCTTTAGCAAAAAGATTTTTTAAATGAATAATTTTAGTATTTTGAATATCATAAAATTCAAAGGAGACCTGAGTCATATTTATAATAAATTTCACAAAATAATAGGCTAATGCTATTTTGTATATATTTCTAGACAACTATTAAGGGACATTAAGTTTTTTTTCCTAGATAAATCATTCCTGCTTCTCTCCTCACTACATTTTTATTGCCTTTAATTATCCTTAAGACTATTTTCTGAACTAGCAAAGTTACGATTGTTCTAAAGGTAGGAAACACAAAATTAAATATGTCTCTCCAATAAAATAGCTTCATTATGAGATGAGTCAGATGGGAAAATGAACTAGCTTCTGACCTGTGCATGCTATCTTTAATCTATATGGTATTATTTTTATATTATCTAAATTAATACAAATCACACAAAAGGCCTTATCCCATGCATGAGCATCATTTCTTGATCAAATATATTTTTTGCCCTTATGAAAGTAGCATTTCATTTTGAGAATAAAATTTTGACACAGACTAGTAGGATTATAAAATAACTCAGGTACAAATATGAATGTACACCAGAGTGAAGCTCTTGAAAGTGTGAATAAAGGACAATTGTTAAAAGGTAGAGATTCGGGAACTAAGGAGTTGATCTCCTAAGTGCCTATGCTGGCTCTTCCACTTAACTTCTGTGTGACAAGCAAGTTAGTTTCTGCAAAATGGGATGAATGAATTAATCAAATAGTTTATATATACAACAGGGACTGGTACCTACTGAATGGTACTAGTATTTGGGGGTTAAACCTTGCTCTGAAAAATTCTCTTCTCTAAGATACCCAATAAGAATAGAGACTAATTTCAAATTTACCAGTAATTAAAGACACCAAACAAAAGTACAATAAAATACTACTCATAAATTCTACTCACAAATTACCAAAACTTTAAGTAATACTTTTAGGAAGTGTGCTAAGATAGATACTTTAATATATCATTGATCTTAGTAGAAATAATTTTCCAGAAAACAATTTTCCTAAAAGTCTCAAAATTATCCATACTCTTTAATCTACTTATTCTACTTCTCAGAATATACACTATAGAAATAATCAGAAATGCTGAAAAAATGCATGTAATAAATAAATCTATCATCCTATTATTTGTAGTAAAAAATGTAAATAAACCTAATTTTCCAGTAATGTTATAGAAAATTTAAACAAATTATAGTCTACTTCTCTGTTTTACAAATATATAACATTAAAAAATATATTTTCCCCAAATTCTTAGTGACCCTGGGAATTGAAAGTATAGAGTTCATTAAATCATTATAATTCATATTAGCCAAATGGATAATTTTTATAAAGAATATATTAGTTTTAGGAATATAGTCAGTATAAATTTTCATTGATTTTTAATTGTCTTTAAAGTTTTTCAATTTCAGATGGAATGATCTACCTTTATTTATTAATTTTCTTTCTTTCTTTAAACATTCAATAGTTAAATTAATCCTATTTCTCAGTTCATTGCACATTATCATGATTATTTTATTTCCCCTCATTCTCTTGTCTCATATGTACATGAATACATGGAAATTTATACACACATGTATGTGTGTAAAATCTGAGGAATACATGTGTCACATTCTCTTTTTATAATGTAATGAAATACAAATTTCTGAGCAGCTTAGTCTATTCCCCTTTATCCTAATTTATATTGGGAAGATGAAGGAAGGTACATTTGAATGAGTACATAATTGAGAGTCAAAGAATCAAGAGTGACGTCACTGAATTTCCCTCTTACTGGTTGCAATTCCTTGGGCAAATCACTTAACTTCTTCGAACACACATTTCTATGTTTGTTTAAAAAAAAAAACAAAGATGACAGCTGTACCACAAAATGTTTGTAATCATTAAATAAAGTTCAGCTGTTATACATCTAGTACAACAATTGTCATAGCATAGGTACTATCTCTGTCAACATTCTCATTGCTATGATCCAAAAAGACTGATCATACAATTCAGAGGAAGGCTGACTTACTTGCTCAGTTTTCTTGGAGATCTCAGGTTGAGTCCATGTGAGGCCAGAGTCTGTGGATGTCAGGGCATGACAGCAGGAAGCCAGAAAAGGGAGGGAGTAAGGTTCTGCTCTCACATCATGGAGACTGGAAATGAGATAGTACAAGCAAGCAAGGGGATTCAAAGACAAAAGCATATTCCCCAAGGCCACACCTCTCCAGCCACACCCTACCTGCCTAGGTTACTGCCCAGTAAATTATCAATTATCATGGATTTATCTATTATCATAGATTATCTATTATCATGGATTTATCCACTGATATTATTACAACCCTCATGACTCAATTACATTAACTCTGAACATTAATATATAAGCTCTTCAAGGGACATGATATATTTAAACAGGTATGCAGTAAGATTTTTTTCAGTATAGAATTCAATATAGAACTTTGTAACATAGCATGGATTTCTTCGAAAATGGATTTTCCTTCCTTACATTCTACAGTGCTAATAAAATATAGAGAATAAAGATTCATTACCAGACAAGGGAAAGATAGAAGTAACTTGTCCCAAACAACTGAATTTTATATTGTTTTGAGCCCAGAACATTCAAATTGCCTGAATGTTTGTCAGCCAGACTGAAAGAAACATATTCTCATAAAACAGCTTTTAATTTACACACAATATTGAGGACTGTCCCCATTACTGTTGTGCTCACATTGGGATAAACTTATTTCTTCTATTCCATTCTGCTTTTGTTATTAAAGATTACTTTGATCAATTCAAAAGTAAAATACACCTTAAGAAAACATATATCTAATTATATTTATTTCCATTCTCTTCTGAATATGTAAAAATGTTTCATGATTTAAAAGTTTTGGGTCACACAGATCAGTGGGTCAGCTCTAGTTACCTGGGCACACT
>PVLC010046544.1:0-11396 GCA_004027655.1 Graphiurus murinus | reverse complement strand
TTTTTTTTTTTTTTTTTTTTTTTGCGGCACTGGGGATTGAACCCAGGGGCATTCTACCTCTGAGCTACACCCCCAGCCCTATTTTTTATTCTTTATTTTGAAACCGGGTCTCACTAAGTTGCAGAGTGCCTCACTAGGTAGCTGAGGCTGGCCGCGAACCCGGATCCTCCGGTTTCAGCCTCCCAAATGCTGGGATTACAAGCGTGCGCCACCACGCCCGGCTGATATGATTTTTAATATAACATTCATATTCATAAGCTTACCTGTAGGCTATATTGACTCTTAGAGGATTCAGTAAGTGATAAATACTTCTATCTATATTTATCACAACAAATTACCTGGTATATTATTAGAGAAGCCTGAAATTGTTTCTGATAATTTTCCATCCTGAATAATTATTCTTCATTTAGAGAAGAGATGTTCATCTGAGCATTCATCTTCTCACTCCATTATTGTCATTTTAATAAAGTAGATTTAGAGCATTGCAATGCTATTTTAAGGCATTCAATTAGAGAAGTAACATAGTGAGAACACTACAAATCTGTGATTAGAAAACACTTTATTATACTTTCTAATGATAAAACGTTTTATTTATGAAAAGGGACTCTAAAATTTTCAAAAAATAGTATATCTATATGGGTTGGAGAAGGAGATAAGACAAAAATGCTACATTTGATTAAAAAATTAGTTCACTCCAAGTGTTTTCTGTTATATGTGTGCTTTTAGAAAGCATCATCACCTTCATTATCTTTGCCTTGATATGAGCTTGGTGTCAACTTTTATACACTAAATACATTCTTTAGATGTTAGACAATAAAATAGAATCTAGAAAATGTGAATGTGATTTTGTGTTTGGGGAATAAAGGACTTATTTCATTTCTTTATATCTTCATGAGAGAATAATGGACATAGGACATAGGTTGGGTTTTTTTTTGTTTGTTTGTTTGTTTTGCTTTTTGATACTGGAGATTGAACACAGGAGCATTTTGCCTCTGAACTATACCTCCAACCCTATTTTACTTTTCATTTTGAAATAGGGTCTCACTAAGTTATTGAGGGCCTCACTAAGTTGCTGAGACTTGTCTTGAACTTGTGAACCTCCTGTCTCAGCCTCTCAAGCACTGGGTTTACAAGTGTGTTCTAAAGACATCGATTTTTATTTATTTATTTATTTTTTTATTTTTTTTTTTTGCAGTACTGGGGATTGAACTCAGGGGCATTCTACCTCCAAGCTACGCCCCCAGCCCTATTTTTTTATTCTTTATTTTGAAACCGAGTCTCACTAAGTTGCGGAGTGCCTCACTAGGTAGCTGAGGTTGGCCGCGAACCCGGATCCTCCGGTCTCAGCCTCCCAAATGCTGGGATTACAAGCGTGCGCCACCACGCCCGGCTAAAGACATCGATTTTTAGATGACTAGAATAACAAGATTTTGACTGTGTCTATTCCTTCAAGTAAAAAAAAAAAAAAATAGGACTTTCAGATAATTTTGAGTCTATTTTTAATCTAAGAAAAAGTCTCATTTTATGCATAATTACCCTATTGTATTGCTACTAGTAATAACACACACATATATTTAATATACAGTTACTTTCATTATATATATATGTATGTATGCATGTATATACATATTATGTATGTTTTATTAAAACATGAGGCACAGAACTTGTTGTGGTTGTGAGGCAAGATTTTATTGTGGGAGAGAGTGAAAAAGACCACAAAACAATGTGTCAATGTTTTACTGCACTTTAATGAATTAAAAGCTGCCTTCTCATCAAAGAACAATTTATATGAGTCTTTCAAGTTCTCCGTATGAGCCATTAGAATGATACTCTGCTTTAATTAGGATTATGTCAGTCTATTTTCATTCAACCTATACACATTTCTTCTTCTTGTTGTTCTCTCCAGACTCCAAATTCATAGCTTGTCATATTTTTAGGATATAAATGTCTAAAAAACCTTCTGAAAGTAATGGGAGAGAGAAATCAGGCAGAAGCAGAACCCTTGATGGTTTGAAAGATTAATGTCCTCTGCGTAGGCTGAGTTGTGTGCTTAAGAAGCAGACCACCCTATTTCCAATAGGGTCCTAGATGAGCACAACACAATGAGAGCTTGGCACTGCAGCATCTCATGATCCTAAGGCTTCTTACATCCCTTGTAAATACAAAATATGCCACAAAGCCCCATTTGGCTCAGATTTTACTACAAGGCAACAGTAATGCATAAACACAGAAGAACCAAACAAAGACAGAGAGTGACACTTTTTTGTTTTTTAACATTTTTTATAGAGAAAAATGTGTTTGACATGAAAGGGAAGCATTTCAAAGTAAAATTTAAGTTACCTAAAAAAAATTAGTTGAAAAAAATAATGCCTAAGGAGGAAGAAATACAAAAGTTAAAACAAAACTCAAAAAGCTTTTGAAGTTTTTAATGTTTCTGAACTGCTACAGAAAGGGTGAAAGCACTGAAATAAGAATTAAACAATGGAACAAATGGAAGAAAATATAAAATGAAGAAGATAGTATGATATCAATGAGATCATTAGCTAAAATATAAAAAATACATGTGGAGAACAACCACAAGCATTTGATGCCTATGAAAGTAATCTTGCATGAAAAGACGATCCATTAATATCTATAAATACAAAAGATTCCTAAAGTGACATTTGCAATTATGGGTCAAATGCAATGCTCAGATTATCTGCAGTGAAATCATATATAGTACTGCTCTGGTTTGGTTCTGGTAAATGCCCCAAAGGTTCATGTATTGAAGGAGTGGTCCCTAAGGCAGCAATGCCAGAGGTGGGGCTTTGAGGAAGTGAATGTATTATGAGGGCTCTGACCTCATCAATAGATTAATCCATCAATAACTCAATGAACTACTGGGAGATGGGAAACTGCATGCAGGTGGGGCATGGTTGGAGGAAGTAGGTCACTAGTGATGCAACCTGGAAGGGAATTTATTATCCCTAGATCCCTAGTCTCCTCTCTCTCTCTCTCTCTCTCTCTCTCTCTCTCTCTCTCTCTCTCTCTCTCTCTCTGCCTTTCCAACTGCCATGAGGTGAACAGATTCACTCCATCATACCCTTCTCTCAAGAAGTTTTGCCTTGCCTCAGGCCTAAAGCAATGAAGCCAGCTGGCTATGTACTGTACCCTCTGTAACCATGAGCCCAATTCAATATTTGCCCATTTAAGTTGTTTTTCTCAGGTATTTGTCAGAGAGATTAAAAAAAACTGACTAAAGTACTATAATATACAGCATGTGGTACATGTAGATTTGCAGTGAGAGCATAGAGCATACATTGTATTGTTTTATTCATAACATGTGGAAATATAGATTATGTCCTATTTTAAAAGCAAAATGTTAATTTCATGTAAAGATTTGTTGGTGATAATGTAGAAACAGGTTTCTGTTGACATGTTCTGCTCCTTCCAAGTTTCTTCAAAAAATCTATCTTTAGCGTGGCTATAATACCAGTCTTTGGGAGACTGAGACAGAAGGATAGCAGGGTAAAGGTCAGGCTGGGCAACTTAGTGAGATCCTATTTCAAAATAAAAAATAAAAAGGTTGGAGAGATGTATCTCAGAGGTAGAATATTCCTGGTTTCAATCCCAAGTGTCAAAAAAATGAGATATATAAAAAGATGATAGATTAGATAGATATATGATAGATAAAAGCATGTAGATAGAAATAATCATTAACCTATGCAGAATAGTTCAACTTGCTTTAATTAAGATTTCCCTTAAGCTTTCAAGATAGTTCTCTGTGTCAACAAAATGTGATATATTTAAATTCCTTCCCATAAAACCTTCTCAGAAAGTGTTGACATTGCCACTGCTCAAGTTAGAGAACTTACAGTCATCAACTAATCATGTACTTCTAGAATTAGGTGCAAGTTTTGTAGGACCTGAAGCTTGTACATTTGAATGATATCTTTAAGATAAAGAATGCAAAATGATAAATACAAAATGAGGCACAGGGCCTTGTAAGGTAAATTAGATGTCCTCAGGTCAGTGCTTGATTAACTTTTAGAAAAATCAGTCACTGTGATATCTATATCTCTAAATAGATATACTAAGGCAGCTAGATCCTTTATTTTACCTAAAAATTATTACAATAAGACATACAATAAAACATTCTTTGTTATCCCAGTATTGTAGCTAACCTCTCATAGCTGAAAGAAGTGAATGATAAATATTATAAATTCTAAATAGAGTTCCTAGACACATTCATGGGGTTTCACTACGAGGTAGGTAGCCCAACTGGTTCTTTGTTCACTTTCTCTCACACCTTACAACTAGCCTTTATAGGAGAAGGCTAGAATTCTATTAATGAACATTTTAAATACAAATAATAGGACAAAGAATTTTGGATTTTCCCACCAACTGAGCCAAATAGATGAGGGTGTGAGAGATTGGAGTTATCTGCAAATTTACAAGTAGGTATTATATATCCTGTCTGCAGGTTTGCTCTTCTATAGATATTCAAGTATCTGGTCTATGCTGTTAAGGGATTGAGCATGAAAAAATCTTTCAAGATAAGCAATATGTGTACTCAGGAATTTAGAGCCATAAGTGAAGAAAGATTTTACTTGGAGTTACCTGAAGCATCAGCTATTGAAGAAGCTATACTATCACTGCTTGGTAGAACAAAGATATGTAAGCTTTAGTGGCCCAAATTGGGTTTACTCTTGATATCTGAAAATAAAACATTTTATTTATTCCAACTTGACCATAAAAGGTCACTGGATGTGGGCAGGGGAGATTTGCCTTAAGGTCACGGTGGAAAAAAGGTAAAATTACTTTTGTGTTCTAAAGAATTCAGACCATTTGATAAGTATAGTTACTCAGAAGTCACATACTAGTAAGTTACCTTGCAGTAAGTTGGCAAATTCTTGGAGAAATTTATATTTAGTGCATATTAATATTTTCTATAGCACTTGATACAGTCCCTTTGATATTGTATTTGTTTAATAAATATATGTTGTTGGTTGATTATGTCCCTGTACTCTGTATCATTTTTTAATTAGTAAGGAATTGAGCATTGGTTTTTTGAAAACTGACTTAGAACTGATGGAGAGCTAATTTATTGCAACTTATGTTACTTTGCTGAAATGAAGATCTTTCACAGTTCCAAAAGTTAGCATTTGCTCTGATGCTTTTCAGATATTTTAACATTTATGCAGCAGTGAGGGGTCCCTTCCCACATTCCAAACACCATTCAATGGAATCCATACGGATTTTCCACAGGATTAGAAGACAAAGTTTCATGAAACTTTAATTCATGTAATTTCCATACACAGACCCTGAATTGTGATGATAATGCAATTATGTTCCAGCTCTGAAAATGCCAGCTACCAGTTTTTCTATAGCATCTTTTCAAACATGACAGTATTTTTCATTTGAACCGATTCATGTACTTTCTCTTTGAATATGGTTTCTTTTGATGAGAGTCAGTATTGTTTCAAACATTTAATATATATTTTAAAGAAAAAGTTCACATATTTTATAAAATTATTGAGTCAGTATTGTTTCAAACATTTAATATATATTTTAAAGAAAAAGTTCACATATTTTATAAAATTATTGAGTTATAAACATAAGAATTATAGAGCACATCAAAAGAAGGACCTCAAAAAATAAGATCTGCAAAAGATGAACCAGAACATATAATTAAGTGAGGCCTGGGAGTTCATTCGTCCAGGGCCATTTTTATCCAGGTTTCTACTACCAACACTTCAGTTACCACCAGTATACCATCATACCTTTTAGAATACTAATAAATCATACTTTTTATGAAAGTTACCACTAACATTTAAAATAGAATATTGGAGACCTTAATACATAACCATCACACCAAGCTTGTGTAATGATTGAAACTGCACATTGAGGTTTCTGTGGAGCCCGATTAAATCAGAATATCATTGATCAGAAAAGTCTGAACAGAAAAGAGAATGTTCACTTGAGCCTTTAGACAATAATAGAGCTCTATGCTTGAGTGAGTAGCTTATTTTTGATATCCAATATTTTAAAAATCATAACTTCCTAAAATTGAAGTTGTACTCATTTAAAAACTAGTAGAATTTTTTTCTACACTGGAGCCTCATTGTGTTCTTCCTATTGAATTTTTCTCAACAGGTGGTGTTCTCTGTTGTACAGTAGAATTAAGCCCTCCTGGATCTTTGGATACAGAGATTCTATGGTTGTAATGTGTTCATTCTGAATACAAATCCAACCCTACCTAGATATATCATCTGAGAAGTGTGTCTTTTTTCATATGTAAATAACTTGCCCTGTGCTAGGTAAGTAATATTGTCATCTTATCTGGTGGGTACCCTGGCAAGTTTTCTTCAGAAACAGATTACCACTGACATGAGAGACCACTGACATGAGAGGGACTTACCCTCCAAGCCCATTCGTGATCGATCAGCTAATCACACCCACCAGCCACAGGAACCCTGCTTGTCTCTCAAAAACCAAGAAAGCTCAATCTGGCTGAATAGACAGATCTTTCCTCACACAAGCACTGCCTTTCTATCGCACTGCCTTGCTCACAGTGAGAGGACCAATCTTCTTCTCTGGGGTATTTAAATACAGGTCTTCAGTGCACAAGTATTATTTTCATAGGTCCTAAGAGAAATCATTCTTTTATTCTTATCAGATTCTGGGTCACTTTTTTCCCTGTTAGTCCTATCTTATCCTTACATTAAATCTCGAAATAGCAACTCTGTTTCTTCCTGAGGCATATCCCAATACCTGTGCACCGCTACTACCTCTCTCAAACTAGACCCTTCTGAAGGGTAGGAGAATCTTTCCATTATCTCTGACCTCCATCTCCCTAGTCCCTGGAATGATCTCTCTTCCTTTCCAAATATTAAGCACAGTCATCTATTTTAATTTTGCAGAAGAACATATTTTATACAAAAATGTCAGAACCAATACAAACATCATAGAGAATATTCAGGATATGGATGATGGATTTCTAAGTAAAATTAAGAAGAACAGCATCTAGAACCTTCTATGATCCACTGAAAAATCATCAGTTTACTTAACATTATAAGCATAATTGTCCATATCTAACCTCAGGTTTTTGTAACTTCCTGGAATGATGAGCGAGTGATTCACAATTTTTCCAAAGATGATGCTCTTATGAGACATCAAAAGTAAAAATGGGATTCAAAGATACTGATTTTTTTATTACCTGACTAATGTACCAATTTAAAGTTAAACACTTTATCAAATTTTCAAAAAATGTGGTTTTGTTTTTTTTTTTTGGTACTGGGAATTGAACCCGGGGGTGTTCTACCTCTGAGCTATACTCCTTACCTCCCCCCTTTAATTTTTAAACAAGGTCTCACTAAGTTGCTGAGGTTGGCCTCAAACCTCTGGTCATCCGGTTTCAGCCCTCCAAATACTACTTGGGTTACTGGCCAGTTCCATCACACCTGGCTACTAATGTAGTGATCCAAAGAAAGACCCCTTATTTGGGTCAAAGAGAATTATTTCAACCTGGCTTAATGACATTCTCAAAAAAAGAAGAAACCCAGATTTATTGCACCTAGGAATGTTCTCCCTTTTAGGTAGAAAGGGAAACCTGAATGGTACACCATTATCCTAGCTTCCCCTCAATTTAGGAGTGGCAGCCCAGTTGATTTTCTGTGGTGCTGATCTTAGGACACATAGAGACTATTTAATAACAGTGGGTCACACATTTATATTGGTGATAAATAGAATGTCCATGTCTCTTTTTAAAATTCAGGGGAGTTAAAAGTATGATATTCACAGTAGTATATCAATACCCACCATATTATTAAAAAATATAGCAGTGAAGTTTGAGAAGGTATGCCTGTGTAGGCTAGTAGACGTTTACCTGGGGTATTTGTAAAAGCCAGAAACATGTTGCACAAATAACCTTCCTTCCTTCCTTCCTTCCTTCCTTCCTTCCTTCCTTCCTTCCTTCCTTCCTTCCTTCCTTCCCTCCTCTTTCTTTCTTTCATAATTTTTTGGGGGTACTGTGGACTGAGCCCAGGGCCATTCTACCTCTGAGCTACATCCTCAGCCCTATTTTATTTTGAAACAGGGTCTCACTAAGTTGCTGAGAGCTTCACTAAGTTTTGAGGCTGGCCAGGAACCTATGATCTCCTGTCTCAGACTCCTAAATACTAGGATTACAATATTTAGGTGTGTGTCACCAAGCCTGAGTACCTTCACATTTATATTTAAATGATGGCATAGGTCAACCCCAAATATTGTTTTTCTACTACCCTCTCAATAATATGACTCCATATTTAACACAGCTCACAATCACATAATAAAAATGAATCCAAAAGTTTCAGAATGAGAGATTGTGATTTAGCAAGCACAGCCAGTGGCCAAGATGGGCTAAGAGATTATTACAGAGTATTTATATCTACAAAGCAAATGCCTTCCAACTGCAAGATTTCTCGTCAACATCTTAGGAGTATATGACATTGTATGAATGTCATTCTTTGCAGAGCTCAATAGTCTGTCAGTTAGATCATCTGAATTATCTTGACATTAAATTAAACTTTAACTTACACTCAACAATTACATGTGAATCTGTGTTTTAGGGAAGAAATGGCAAGCAATGTACTAGCAATTATTTGAAGCACTTTAAATATTAACACCTTCAACCCTAATAATATATGAGATAGGAACTATTATTATATCCATTTTATAAATGAAGAGACTGAAGCATAAAGAGTGGGGAGTCAGGATTTGAAATTGGGCAACCTGGCTTCACAGTCTAAGTGCTTAACTACTAAAATAAACAAATCCATTTAACTATATAATACTTTTATACATGAATAAAAAACTGATTAGTGCTTTGAGTAAATTTACATGCAGTGTGATACATTTCTAAGTATATATCATTTACTAGATTATAAAAGAATAGAGATGCCAATCAATCCAAATGGACTAGAATAATTACATTAAAAAGCTTGTTGGAAAGTGAAGAGACAAGTGGATTTGAAATATAAGGAAGGCAGAGTTTCACACTCTCCACTTTATATATAAAATCTTACAGGCACCCATAAGTAAGGGTCTTTTCATCCTGCTTTTTCATTTGCAGAAGAATTCTGTTGGTATAATTATATTTATCACTGCATATTTTTCATAGCAGATCTATTCTTCATAGAAGAAAGCAGAATGTATGACCCATTGAATCCTGGGATGTCAAAATATATTGAAAATGTTAATACTTTAGTTTTTTTTTTAAACCTTAACCTGCTCTGAGAAAGACTAATACATAAGTGAGATAAGAAAAATAAGAGATGTTATGCTATAAGATGCTGCATATTTACATAAAGTAAAAAGTTCTGGAAATTCGAAAGCATTTAGTAATAATGATAATAATTTTACCTAGAAGCACTATTTAATCTAGATCATCAGAACATCAAAAGCAATGATAAATTTATTAATTTGGTTTCTAGAATATAAATACACACTCTTACTGAAGGAAAACACTCAGAAATAGTGTTTATGGCAATATCTGATTGTTACTATTAACACTGACTAGGAAAAACATTATTTCTTTTTTTTTTTTTTTGGTACTGGGGATTGAACTCAGGGGCATCCTACCTCCAAGCTATACCCTTAGCCCTGTTTTTTATTTTTTATTTTGAAATGGGGTCTCACTAAGTTGCGGAGTGCCTCACTAGGTAGCTGAGGCTGGCCAGATCCTCCGGTCTCAGCCTCCCAAATGCTGGATTTACAAGCGTGTGCCACCACGCCCAGCTTGTAAAACATTATTTCTTAACCTCAGATTTCAATATTCAATGTGAGAAGGAGAGTGGAAACACTTTTCTGAGTGAAAAATGAGGGAAATTGAATTACTGCCTGTAATGTACTGAAAGAAGGATGAAAGATCTCCTATGCTCCTTCATAGGAGAATGAATGAGTGATCCGTAACTTAGAGTTATATGTATTAAGTATCCCCTACTTACCCACCTAATATGACTTTTGCTTTTTTTAAAGAAAAAATAGTGACATTTTAATTACCTAAAAATGCATATATATGTTATTAAAATACCCAGAGCCAGGTGTGGTGGTACATGTTTGTAATCCCAATACTTGGGAGACTGAGACAGGAAGATTGCAGATTTGAGGACAGCCTCAGCAAATAGACTCTGATTAACCTAGCAAGACCCTGTTTCAAAATAAAAATAAAACAGGCCTAGGGGTGTAGCTTGGAGGTAGATTACCTCTGGGTTCAATCCCCAGTGCCACAAATAAAACAAAACAAAATATATCTAGTGCTTGGGTTAACTCCCTAGACTGTAGTTTTGCATTGAATAAAAAAATTAAATAATTAGAGAAATAGAACTAGGGACTATTGAACAGCTATTGTTAATTTTCACAAAGTGAGTGCATGAGTCAGCATTCTCACAGCTATAATCTGAAAGACTTGGATGTGTAATTTAGAGGAAGGAAAGTTTATTTGCTCATGGTTTATTTCCCATGAGGCCTGGGGCTGTGGATCTCAGGATATGGAGATGGGAAGTGGGGAGAGGGAGAGCACATGGCTGTGCTCCTCACATCATGGATGCCAGAAGCAAGAGAGCAGGCAAGGGGAGGAGGAAACATATATAATGCCCAAGTATACAGCCCCAGGTACCCACCTGCTCCAGTCACACCCTACCTGCCTGGGCCACCACCCAGATAAATCTATTATAATGGATTTATCTACTGCTGAGATTACAACCCTCAGGACTTAATTATATCAACTCCAACTACCAATTATGAGCTCTTCAGGGGCCATTTTATATCTTAAATATAATGGTGGGGATATTAAAAGATGAATAAAATGAAACTTTAATTCCCTTTGTGAAATATAGAGGGGAGAGAAAGAGAGAACATTATCATGTCAGTTATTGTTCTTTTCTAGAATTCCCACTTGGTTATGTTTTTAATAATTCCTTCCTTTTTATTAATATTCTTTATGGCAAGACATTATCCTTACACTTTCCTTTTTCTTCTTCTAGCGTGTGTGTGTGTGTGTGTGTGTGTGTGTGTGTGTGTGTGTGTGTTTGTTTCTTGAACATATTTGTAGTACTTTGAAATTTGTCAGGTCCATCTGACATCTGGGTCTTCTCAAAAACAGTTTCTGTTGCTTGATTTCCTGCCCTATAAATTGACTGAACTTTCCTGTTACTTTTTCTTTTTTTTTTTTTTTTTTTGGTACTGGGGATGGAACTCAGAGGCATTCTACCTCCAAGCTATACCCCCAGCCCTATTTTTTATTCTTTATTTTGAAACCGAGTCTCACTAAGTTGCGGAGTGCCTCACTAGGTAGCTGAGGCTGGCCGCGAACCCGGATCCTCCGGTCTCAGCCTCCCGAATGCTGGGATTACAAGCGTGCGCCACCACGCCCGGCT
>PVLC010046543.1:0-11393 GCA_004027655.1 Graphiurus murinus | reverse complement strand
AGTAAAAACAGCCAGAAAAAATCTGCAAAAAAATGAGTAAATAAGGCAGAAATATATAAGGTGTGTGTGTGTGTGTGTGTGTGTGTGTGTGTGTGTGTGTGTGTGTGAGATACTGGAGCTTGAACGCCGAAGTGCTCTTCCTCTTGGATGCAATCTCAACTCATTTTAATTTTTATTTTGAAACAGCCTCTTGCTAAGTACTGGCCTCAAACCTGTGGTCCTCCAGTCACAGCCTCCCAAGTACTGGAATTACAGGCGTGACCCACCATGCCCAGCATCTGTCAGATATTTAAATATATTTTAAACATATGATTTAGGTGTATGAATAGACAGATGACCAGAACAGAGAGAGAAGAACAACAAATATATATATATATATATATATATATATTTTGCTGGTGATAAAGGTGAAGTTGCATGTCAGTAGAAATGAACTTATAAACATTTGTAAATGTTTATAAACATTATCATTTATTATTTATTGAATAATAAACAATTATTCAATAAGTGGCATTGAGGCCACCAGAACTTATGAGACGAAATAAAATTCCATCCTTACCTAACTCCTCAGGTAAAAACAAGTTTCAGAGATCTAAATGACAATAAAAGAACACTTTTTTTTTCACATAAAAGTTACATTATTTTCTTCAGTTAAGAATCTAATATTAAAGAAATTTCATGTTATGTATTCTAAGAGAAGGAAGCCCTAAGCATGAGATGAAACTATGATTACATAGTTTAGAAATTCAATTTAGAAATTCAACAACGTAAAAATAGAAATTAAAAATTTAGTAATTCACAACATCAAAAGGGATCATGTCTTAAACTGTGATTAAGTCTTACTAATTAATCATTAAGGAAAAAAATCAACCACCCAAAAGAAAGATGGAGGAAAAGCATAGTTTGGTGGCTAACTGAAAAGGAAGTATGATTCCTGGGGAATGTGTGAAAAGATGCTGGATTCATTAATAAAAGAGAGACACTAATAAAAATACAAACTACTGCCTTCACCTATCAGAATGGCAGAAACAAAAATGTCTGATGCACTAGTCAGTCAAGGTTGTGGAGACATGCCCGTCCTCATGGATCCCTGAGGGAAACAGAAATGGGTGCAAGATGTATAGAAACAAGTATGGCAATATCCATCAAATTGTAAAGAGCCTGTCACCTTTGATTCAGAAGGTTCACTTCTAGTCATTTATATAACAGATATACTGGCACATATGCAAGCTTATCAATTCATAAAACTGTTAGTTATAAATGGTGCGGTGGTGTATACCTGTAATCCCAGTACTTGAGAGGCTGAGACAGGAGGATTGCAGGCTTGAGGTCAGTCTCAGAAACTTAGTGAGACTCTCAGAAACTTAGTGAGACCCTGTTTCAAAACCAAAAAGTAAACAAAAAGGGCCAGGGGTGTAGTGCAGAGGTAGAATGCATTCGTTCAATCTCCAGTACCTTCCTCCCCAAAATATTAGTTATAGCCTTTTTCATAATTTCAAAAGAACTAAACACTAAGTATTCACCCATAAAAGAGTGGCTGCATGAACTGAAGTACATTCATAAATCAAAATTCTGCAGCTATTTAAAAAAAGAAGAAACTAAAACGAACTGCATTTTTCAGAAAGCTGTAATATTCTCCCAGTTGTGCAAACAACTCATTTGCCTATGCTTTTCCATGCACAAAACATCTGTGAAAGATTTGCCAAGAAAACGTCAAGAGTGTTTACCTATGATGCAACGAATAGGAGGGCAAGGGTAAAGAAGCCTAACTTTTGATAAAACTGAAGGTGACGACAGTTATGTCAACAATAACGCAGGTGTTCTCAAATCTTCTGGCCAGGATCTAGTATGTGTGCACTTTATTCATTACTCACATATGTAATTCTCTCTGAAGCCTGGAAGGCAGATGCTTGAATTCCTTGGGTTCCAGTAGTTTAGAGAAGTTCAATAAACTGCCTTGGGAACGCAGCTTGGCAACGGTAGAGCTGGTCTCACTCCCCAGCATTCTGCCTCTGGGGTCTAGGGCCCAGAAGGCAGGTGTCACATGTAGAATAATGCCCCACCTCAAAGGTGTCCCCACCCCAGTAACCAGAACCTGTGATGTGTCAGGCTTCATGGCAAAGGGACTGAAGGGTGTCACCCAGCTGACCTTAACATGGGAGAGGGGAAGATGGTGCTGGATGACCCTGGTAGGCTGATGTAATTATAAAAGGCTTTAAACGTGGATGTGAGAGTCATCTGTGGTCAGGGTGGTGTGACATGAGGAACACGTGGCCAGCCAGGGCTGGATTTCAAGTGAGAAGGGGTCACAGACCATGAGATACAAGGACTTGGTCTAAAAGATACAAAAAAAAATGCAAGGAAACAGAAAAGGAGTCAGCCCTGCTGACACCTTGACTTTGAGCCAGTGAGACCACTTAGACCCCTGGACTTGTCACCTCCAAATAGCTTTGTGTGATCTCAAGCCACACAGGCTGATGGCAATCTGTTAAAGTGGCAACAGGAAATGTATACAGCAAATAAGAACAGGAGAATAAGAAGAGAGAATGAGAGAGCAGCAGGAAGCAGACAGATTTTAACATCTTCACCCCTCCTCCTGGAAGTCTTTCCTGCAATTTTACACAGACTCCATACAGGGGGGCACATGAGCGCCAGGCCATATCACCTGCCACCAGGCACCAGAGCACTTTTCTCAGAGCCCAGGCCATTGGTTCTTATGCGGTGGCCCCCAGATCAGCAGCAACAGTGTCATCTTTGAAAAACAAACGTCTGGACCCCTCTTCTGACACTGGGAGCCAGAGACTCAGAGTGGTGGTTAAACTCTAGTTGAACAAGTCTTCAAAATAATTCCGGTACCCTACGTGTCTGAGAATCACTATCTTGATGGTCTTGGTTTATACTGAGCAAAAGTTTCCAAACTTTGCTGCTCATCAGAATCACCTGGCAATCTTTTATATCCTCATGCCCTGATGGCACCCCAGGTCAATCGAATTCAGATGTTTGGGTGTAGAGGCAGACATTGGCAGTAAAGATCCTGCGATGACTCAGACACAAAATGGAGTTGCTATTTTATGAATGTGCTTCAATTCCTTTAACCAGTTTTTTGTTTTTAATCTTCCAGCCATTTTTATTTATTTTGTTTAGAAACAGGATGTCACTAGGTTGCCAGGAGTCTTGCTAAATTGCTGATGCTGGTCTTGATCCTGCGATCTTTCTGACTCAGCCTCCCAAGGCATGCACCACCACGCACAGCTTCATTTAGCTACTCTTTTAGTTGAGAATGGTGGTTTTCAGTCTTCATTCAACCAAGCCAATGTGTATGATGAAAACAAACAGAGATTCCTGGGTTCCCCTGAGGTTTACACCGCCTGAGCATCAGAAGTCTTTTTTTTTTTTTTTTTTTGCAAGCAAGGCATGGTGGTATACCATGCCCAACTATATTTAACTTTATTTATTGATTGATTGTAGTGCTGGGGATTGAATCCAGGGCCTCACACATGTTAGGCAAACACTCTACCACTGAGGTACATCCTCAGAGGCAACATCAGGGGTCTTGCTGTTGCCTGCCCAACTCTAATGTGTAGCTGAAGTTGAGAATACAACAGCGCTCTCTTCTTCCCAAGGCACCTGCCCATCACAAGATGATGGGAGGCAGATGTGGGGTGCATGAGAAGGGGTCCTCTCCTTTCACTCATTTCTCAAAGGTCAATTGGTCAGCAAAGTCACAAATATAAAGGGACATGGAGAAGCTATTTCTGACTCCACACTGGTCAAAATATCTTCAAATGCCAATCATTTTGTCTTTCTGATGTCTGCTACTCTTTTGTCTCCAACATATTGTCAGCTACAAAGGTTGCCATACAGAATTTCTCCTGAAGAGCTCATGTATTAATGTTCAGAGTTGATGTAATTAAGTCATGAGGGGTCTAATTTCATCAGTAGATAAGTCCACTGTAGTGGATTTACTGGGCGGTAGCCTAGGCAGATGAGGTATGGCTCTAGAAGGCGGGTCCCCAGGGATGTGGCCTTAGGGATTTTGCTTCTGTCTTTGAATCCCTTTGCTTGTTTGTTTTCTCTCTCTGATTCTGGTCTCTGTGATGTGAGGAGCAGAGCCCTTGTGCTCTCTCTTTCTCTGCTTCCTGCCACCTGCTCTGAGCTCTGCAGACCTGGCCTGACATGGGCTGAACTCTGAAATCTCCAAAAGCTGTGAGCAAATACATCTTCCTTCTTTTAAGCTGCATGGTCAGTCATTTTGGATTATGGCAGTAAGAATCTTGACAGAGACAATGGGAAATTGCTTAATCAGACCAAATTTGATGCTAAACCCCAGTAATTTCATCTCATTCAGCCTAGCAGCTGACCTCAGTAATACACTTCCTTAAGTCACCAGAGTGACCATGTTAGCCCAGAAGCTCATTAATGCACACTGACTTGATAATGGTTTGTGAGCAAGGAGCAATCTGAGAATTTCCAAAAGAATCCTAGTTTATAACAACCCCATGTGGTGGGTGAGACATAGCTGCCAGTAATGACCACTTGTGTTTTCTGACACACCCTCCCCACCCAGGTCATCTCAGGTAGTGAGGCACTTGAGAGTCACCAGCCATCCAGAGGTCACCCTATATGGCACAGGATAGCTGTTCATCCATGCATTTATAGTGCCTCCCTCATTCCTTCCAGAATGAATCAGGCTGGCCAAATTGTCCTTGTTTATGCAGTTCTTAACTGAAACTTGGCACCCCCATGGGTCTTACCTCACCCTGGCCTTTGCAGAATAAGTGGTTCCCTCCCCTGTCATTCCCAGGACAAGAGAGAGAAGGCCCCCTCTTGGTCCCTTGGTCCTCTGCCTCTTCCAGACCACAGATAAGTATGGCCTGTTTATCCTCAACCCTCATCCCCAACATCTGCAGCGCCCTCCTGTGCCCTGAGCTCCATCATCTGTCTTCTCTCCCCAGAACCCTGCCCTTCAGCTGTTGACTACACCCCGTACTTCTCTAGAGAACAGCTCTGAGGAGGAGCAGCTGCTGTCCTGGGGCCACTATCCTGTCCAATCCCTGACAGCATCCTGCCTTCTCCCTGGACACGGCGCCCACTCCCTGCTCCCCTCACATTGCCTCCTTCCCCTCTGAACACTGACTAGAGATTCTTTGGGACCATCCCGGGCCTCTGTGTCCTTTTTACTTAGGTAATACCAACCATTCCCATGACTTCCCCATCTGTAATTGGATTCCTCTCACATTTCTATCACCCACTCTGACATTTGAAATCCAAATTCCTGTGTCCAGCTGCCTCCTTAACATCTCTGTGAGGGCGCCAGGAGTGCCACTTAGATGCTAGGGCTGTCCTGAGAACCTCAGGGAATCCCTGTCCACCTGGATCTTGCTTTCAAGGGAAAGATACTAACAAGACACATACATGAACTATAGAGCATGTTGGGAAGTGTTGAGTTCTATGGGGAAAAAAAGAGGAGGATTAGAATAAGATGGAGATGGGTCATAGTTTCTTACATGGAGTATTTTCAAATATAAATCTTGGTCCATGACTTCTTTACTCTACTTCCCTCAAACCCCTCCCACACAAAGATATTGGTTCTGTACTCTATCTATAAGAACTGTCCAAGCAAAAGGAAAATGGGAGTCACCGTGATTCTTCAGTTTCTCTTGATCAATACATCACACCTCTCATTCTTGTCCGTTCCACTTCCAAAATATCTGTTACTTCCTTCCACATCCCTCCATCTTCACAGGTGGAACCCTGGCTTAGCCTCACTTCAAGGTCACTTGGATTCGCTGTGTCCATTTCTGATTCTTCACTAGTTCATTCTCCACCCAGTAATCAGAAGCATCATTTAGACATATAAATAAGATCAGCTATCCCCTGGCTTCTCTTGGCCACCTAAAATAAAAATCCGAATTCCTTTCATGCACAAGTAAGACCTGCAACACCCTGTCATATCACCATATCCATCACAGGCTTGGCTTTGAGTGTATGTCCTTCATGTGCATAAAACATGTTTCTCTGTGCCCGGACCTTTGCACTGGCTTTTCTCTCTACCCAAAGTACTTTCATCCCATTTTTTTCATGGATGGCTCTTACCCATTAGGACTCAGTTTAATTGTCTCTGGAAAGCATGCCATTTAACACTTGATACAGATTATGAAATGCGACCTTCAATGATGAGTGAACTGAAACACCAAATGGGTTAAAACCCTCTTCAAATTGACACAGATCAAACCCCCAAATTGTATCCTATTAAAGCAATGAGTCTACTTGTTCCCTGTAGAGAATAAAGTCATGTGGTTTCCTCCAATGCCCTCGAGAATCACTCTCAAGATGTTCAAAGGAAGGGACAGTGACCCCTGGTTCTGACAACTTGTTTGATTATAAACAGGTTTGGCGAGAATGTTTTCAGCAAGGTTATCATATTCTAAGGAACATGGCCCTGCCGCTTTAGTCTGGGTGCCTGCAGAAACCGCAGAGCGAGCGACTGTGAATATGCAGATGTGGTCGCAGGAAGCGCAGTATAAATGGAACTGTCGCCCCAGAAGAAACGGCAGCATCCCACAGGCATCTGTGCCACCCCATCTGGGATTCCAAATCCAGTGCTCGTCAACAACAAGGCTGTTGCTGCAGCATGGGGAGCAAGCTCTGTGCTCAGACTTTCACGCAGTCTGGGGACATGCAACTTCAGATGGCGACATCCACCCCTGTCCAGACCCAAGACCTCTCTAGCTGACACTGCTTCTCATTCCTGGAACTCTTGGATATAGCAGGTGGGCTCCAGTGCTGCTGGCATTTGCTGCAAGCCCACCGAGCTCCAGGAGGAAAGCTGTATCATGGTCAGACACAGAATGCCCTATAAAGAGCTCATATGTATTAAGCTCAGGGTTGAATATAATAGGTTGATCTGGAGGGTGGCCAGAGCTGGTGAGATGTGGCTAGAGAAAGTGGGTCCCTCAAGGTGTGGCCTTAGAATTCCCTTGCCTACTTTTGCTATCTTGTTTCCAGTCTCCATGATGTGAGAGTTAAAACATACTCTCTCCCTCTCTCTGCTTCCCACTGCAATGCCCTGAAATCTTCTGTTCCTGATCTCACGTGGACTGAACCCCAAATCCCCAAGGAATCTGTGAGCAAATAAACCTCCCTTCCTCTAAGTTGCATGATCAAGTTTTGTAGATTATATCAGTAAGAATACTGACTGAGACAAGCTGGAAGGGGCCTTTCTCTGCTAGACCCAAGCTTGAGAGCCTGAATCCCCTCCACGGCCATTCTGACAAGTGGGCCCCCATCCCCTGCTTCGATACTCACTGCCTCCCAAGCTTTTAATAATAATTCCATCCTTATAAGGACATAGGATTTTTCTGGCTTCTATTTCTGCCTTCACCAGCCAGGTGGAGAGTGTGATTCTATGGCAACGACTGTTCTTCTGACCCTTGAAGGTAGCTAGCCTGCCTCCCTCTCCTCCAATGTCCCTGCTCTTGCTTTAGGGAAAAGTTATACCATGTCCTTGGGGACCCTCTCAAAGGGTGTTTGGAATTGTTGAGAGTGGAGAGCGAGGTTCCCAGGGCACTGTGCCCCTCTGTGCCCTGACACTGGGGTTCAATCTCTGCTGTTTCCAGGAGTACTTAGGCGGACTTGACTATGGTTGGCTACCTCCTCCAGGTGCATCTGCTTTTCTCTGATGTGGTGACATTTAGAAGTTTTTCCTGTTTATTGAACTTCAGTCATCTGCTTATTTTTTTAAGCTACCTTTCAGGAACTATAAAATAACTAGATTTTGAGAGTCTAAAAAGTAACCCAAAGGAAAAATATAGTACTCTGTACCTGAAAGTATTTTGGCCACCAGAGGGCTCCATATTTTGATCCTTAGAGCCTTTCCTGTATTTTTGAAAATCAAGGAGATTCACAGGAACAGCAATCAAATGTGAATGAAAGCTGTCTCTGGAACAAAGCTACATCAGAATTTTTTAAAAATTTTGATTTGTCTCTGTCTGAATCTTAACACCTCATTTCCTTAAACATGTACTCTATATACATACACTGATTTATTCTATAAAATAACTAGTTGAATATTTAATTGATCCTCAGCTATAAATTTACCAAGGCTTCTTTTTATTATTTATGTGCCTATATCTGCAGAAGTTGTCAAATGACCATGCAAAAGAATGAATACTTTGTTTTCAGAAATATGTAGCTTGCTGAAGGCATATAATTAAAAGTATGAATGATAACATAAAACTAATTAATATCTCTATCAAATTGAAAATGATAAAAAGAGATAATGTTTAATGTCGAAAAAGGCAAGACAAGAATCAAAACTTTGATGCATACTTGCCAGAAATTAAATTTGATAATCTGTTATTTTGGAGGGCAAGTTAATATAAAACATGTATGAATGTGTGTGTGTATGTGTGTGTGTGTGTGTGTGTGTGTCAGAACCCAGGGATATTCTAGCTCTAAGCTACACCCCGAGTCCTACTGCATTTTTTATTTTGAAATAGGGTTTTGCTAAGTTGTAGAGGCTGGCCTTAAACCTGTGATTTTCCTATCTCAGCCTCCCAAGTACTGGGATTACAGGGGTGTTGCCGCTCTGCCTGCTATACATAAAGTTTTTAAAAATCAGGAACCTGTATAGCAGTTTGTTAAAGGGAAATATACAAATAAATGTTGATATTGCTAATAGCAGTGTTTATAATGCTGAAGATGAGAGAAGAGGCCTACATTTTCATCAATAAGAAACTAAACAATGGAATTCCATAGTCAAGAAAGGAAGAGGAGGGAAGTGCTTCTTCAGAGATGTGTAACATTTCAAGGATGCTAAAGGATGCTACGGAATGCCCATACACTGAAGATCAACTCTGAAGTCAGGAAGCTGACAACAGAACACCAGGTGTGTAGTTACAGCACAGAGGGGTGGGGGGGGGTGGCAAACCAAGAAGAACTGTGCTTTTGTTTTTGCTTTGCACTCAGAACCCTGGAACAACTCGGGAATGGAGGCACCAGACACTCATGAGGTTTGGAGCAAGGTGGGGGCTAAACAAGGAGGGGTCGTCCTCAGGTCACATCTGCACATGCTCTGGTCACCAGCTCCATCTCCAGGGCCTCTCAGGAGTCTGGTGTTTTTCTCTGACTGACACGGGACTTTGGAGTGCCAAATATACTAAGTGTGAAAAATTTTCTAAGTGTTAATATAAAGACAAGAGGCAACATTGGAGACCATTTCAGGGATGTTAAACAAAAAGGAGAAAATTTGTACAATAAAAGAGTAAAGAAGCTGGGTGTGGTGGCACATGCTTGTAATCCAGTACTTCTGAAGCTGAGACAGGAGGATTGCAGGTTGGAGGCCAGCCTCGGCAACTTAGCAAGGCCCTGTTTCAAAAACAAATAAGCAATAAAAAAAACAAAGGGCTGGGCTGGGGGCATAGCTAGGAGGTAGAATGCTCCTGGGTTCAATCCCCAGCACCAAAAAAGAAAAGAAAAAAAAAAAAGATTAAAGATTTTAAAAAAGTATCATCACCACCCAGATCTCACTTTCTTTTTGTTGTTGTTGTTGTTCTTTATTTTATTTTTATTGGTGGACTGTAATCATACATCTTAATGAGGTACAAGCTGGTAGAGGCATACATGCACACAACACCCATTTAACCCTTCCCCAATTCCCACCCATTAGTCAGTCACAAAAAGTAAAAAATCGGATGCTCTTCCCAATATGTGGAAGCTAGGGAGAAAGTGGGTCATAGGAGAGACTCTAGACAAGAAGAAGAAATCTTAGATGAGCAAAGAAGGCGACCTAACTGGAGGTGATGTGGGGGAAGAGGGAAACACCCTAATACACGTGATGGACATTCACAAACACATCAAAGTCAGTCAGGTCTTCCTCACTTTCAAACATTGGGAGTTCCAGTCTGAGGGGAGGGTGCTATTAGGGTGAGAGTACAGGGATCAGCCCCACTCTGACCCTGAGACAGTAGCAGCTGAGCTACAAGAGCCCAGTCAGTGGCTGTCACAAGGAAAGAAAGCCAGAGTGTGGCTAGAGACGTCTTGTCAGACCCTGAGCTCTCAGGGATGAAAAGGAAGCCTCCACGTTTCCAAAGGGGAGAGGGGATGAGTCAGAAATCAGAATTGCAATGATCCTGGAAACTAAAAACATTAGAGAAATAATTTCCTTCAGAATTGTTTTAAATTTCTGAGAAAAATATATATTTAAACTTTTATTCCTTTTGCGATCAAATGTTCATTAAAATGTATTTCTCATGCACTTTTTCTTGGCATAGGGGATGTACCCCATTAGAAGAAGAGAGAAAGAGAAAGCAGGCAGATCAGGGGGAGAGGGGAGGGGACTCTGGGGTGGCGGCAGAGGGCTGAGGTCACACAGGGAGGAGCCAGTGTCCATGGGAGCCAGTGATAGGCTCTAGGAGTTTGTCCTACTAAAAAAAAATTAGGAGTCACACATTCCCTGACAAATTTGACCTGGTGTCAGGCATGGTGGTGCATGCTTGTAATCCTAGTACTTGGGAGGCTGAGACTGGAGGATCTGGGTTCGCAGCCAGCCTCAGCTACTTAGTGAGGCCCTCAGCAACTTAGTGAGACCCTGTTTCAAAATAAAAGGATAAAATAGGACTAGGGGTGTAGCTTGGAGGTAGAAGGCCTCTGGGTTCAATCTCTAGCACCACACAAAAAAAAAAAAAAGACCTGGTACAAGATGTTTCTGTGCTCTGCAGAATAGAAGTTTTAGATGTTTAAAGCAAAAACTAAAGACAGGATCATAGTGTCCCACAGGACTCAGCAGTTCATAATAGTCACATAGTTATAATGTATTTGCCTAAAATTTTTAAAATATTGGGAGGATAGGGATGTGGGCCAAGGGACCTGATTTTCTGATCTATCATCATCTGAAGTCAATAGAAGTATGAATAGGGTTTAGAAAAATCAAAAGAAATAATAAAAATGAAGGATAGCAATTGTTGGCTACTCATATCCTTCATAGGTGGGGCACATCCTCACCTTTGGTTGTTACAAACTCTGTGTAGTCGTATGGTAGGGAAATTACATGCTTATAGTATTTCACACAAAAACCACAGCATATATACTCCATGCAAAAGTGTTTTAGTAGGTTCCATGGAGAAAAATTACTTTTAGAACAAGGTAGGTAATCCTATGTATTATCGTAGAATAACTGGATAAATCCAACATGTTTAAAATACTCATCTCTGGGGCACAGAATCATAGGAACCTTGTATTTTTTAATAATTATTTCTGTTTTTCTGTTTCCTGAGTGTGTGTGTGTGTGTGTGTGTGTGTGTGTGTGTGTGTGTGTGTGTGTATATCTGTCTGTCTTACTGGAGATTAAACCCAGAGGCATTCTACCTCCAAACTATACTGCACTCCTTTTT
>PVLC010046542.1:0-11399 GCA_004027655.1 Graphiurus murinus | reverse complement strand
AAGTGAGCTCCTAACTTTCCTGACTTTTGCTTCCTCACATACCTAGATTTTGTGTTTCTTGCTTTACTGAGCATCTACTGTGAATCAACCCTCACTCTGAGCACAGCAGCGAATATGTTACTGCTCCTCTCCTTCAAGGAACTCGAAATCAAGAGGGAGCAGCAGACTTCTAAATATAATTTCCATGCTGTGTGATGCTTAGGAACTTAGGATCTCTACAGTAGGAATTCCCAGGGAGGAAAAGGTGTTCCAAGCATAGGAAGTAACGTTTGCCAAGGTGGTAAAGACTGAAGAAACACAGGCAGTTTTAATAAAAGAGAAATAAGTGGATGTGCCTGGAGTTTAAGAGACCTATGCAAAGGAGAAGAGGGATTGGAAGGATAGAATTTGCCGGATGCCAAAGAGCCTGTGGACTATGCTAAGACTTTATCCTGTTGGCAGTGGCAAGCTGTTGAAGTCTTGAAATCAGTATGTGCATAACTAGGTTGATTTTTTTTTTAAAGAAATTTGGCTATCATTGAATAAAAAGAAGGCTCCATAAAGCAGACACTTTCTTTGTATGTATTATTTGCTGCAGTACCAATAGTGCCTTGCATCTAGTTTATAGGATGAAAGAATAATAAATTGGAACAGTTTGGAGTAGACAGACTAGTTTCATGACTTTACAGTAATTGGAGGGAGAAAAGGAGCAGGTCTACACAGAGGGAATAGAGAGACAGAAATAGTGGTTTTAGAGACTTGTGGAATTGGGATTGACAAGCCTTGGTGGCCACTTAGAGATGAGGGATAAAGAGGGTAGAGGATGATGGCACTAAGGTTTGTAATTTGGATACCGACTGAAAGCAGAAGATAGAATACAGGAGGATGTGGTTTGGTGGAGGTAAGTGATAAATTTTGTATGAGATGCCTGTGAGACATGGAGAGATGGGTGTCCTGAGACAGATTGGATATGTATCTGAAGTCCAGAGAGACTGGAAATGGGAGTTGAGATTGCAGATGTGGACATTGTTAACTGGCAGCAATAGTCATTGAAGCCTTGGAAGTGAATACAGTTGACAAGGAAAGTGGTGTGAAGTGGACTGGGGGACTTAATCTGACGTTTTTACTTTCATCTTCCATTACTGTCCGTCACTCCACACATCCATATGAGTCACTTCTCTTCTGTGGGCTGTCATAACATTCTGTGCCCACAACTATGGCAGAACTTGAGTTCTGTTGAAATTGTTTACATATCTAACACCTTCTTTGGGTCAGATCCACCCAGTGTCCTAGTCATCTTTGCATTGCTGGCACCTAACCCATTATACTCATTCAGTGATTAGTAGATTCTTGAATCCTGTGGAAGTTGGTGATTGGTACCCACAGAGGGAATATACAAAACTGTTTTTTAGATAGAAGGTTTTGGTTTTCATGGTTTTTTGTTTGTTTCTGATGTTTTGTTAGTAATTTTTAGATAGGGCTTGCTCTGTTGCCCAAGCTGGTCTCAAACTCCTGTGCTCAAGAGTTCCTTCTGCCTCAGCTTCCCAAGTACCTGGTACTCTAAGCATACCACTGTACCAGGCTCAGTACTACTTTTTAAGTCAAAAGTTACATTTCTCTCCTCTAATCACAAGTGGTATCCCCAAACAAATTAGATTGAGAGTACCCATTTGGGAAACCTAAACAGAGGAAAGTGAACCCTAGTCCTAAACAAAATTGGATATGTTTCTTTTTTGTTTGTTTTTTGCAGTACTGGGGATTGAACCCAGGGACATTCTACCTCTGAGCTATATACCCCAGCCCTGTTTTTTATTCTTTATTTTGAAACAGGGTCTCACTAAGTTGCGGAGTGCCTCACTAGGAAGCTAAGGCTGGCCGAGAACCCGTATCCTCCGGTCTCAGCCTCCAAAATGCTGGGATTACAAGCATCTGCCACCACGCCCGGCTAAAATTGGATATGTTTAACTGGATTTTTCTTATAGTCCTGCCATTCTGATTCTTGTTATTTTGATCCTGAAGTTACAGCAGCATGTAAGGAAAATGGATCAGTAACAACTGATGGCATCTAGCATGACTTACGAAGCCATATGCAATGTGTGATTGAAAGTCAAAAGCTTGGTACCTCAAATGCCTGAAAATCTAAAAAATAAAATGTCTTGCCCTTCTTTTCACACTGTTCACTGAAGTGTATTATCGTCTTCCAAAGCCAGTTATTTTGTGAATACACATATAAAGATTGCTGTCTGAAATATAATTGTCAGTGAGTCATCTGAGACCATTCTCACTTTTTATTTTCCAAAACTCAACTAGAGAGGAGGAAACTGTTTTATTCTTCAGTGTAGAGAATTGGACAAGCAGTAGAGGGCTTCCCTAATAACATGTTTCCTCCAGCATTCAAAAGTAGATATTAACATCACTAATATGTCTCTTTTATTGAATATAGAAATTGAGCAAAGAATCCTGGGAGAAAAAGAACCTGTTTATCTCAAATACTGTATATTGGATTCTCTGTTTCTGTGATTCACCTCATTCTGCCCATCCATTTCTGTTCTTAGTCCCTGGCTAGATAGTCAGGATGCAGAGGGAGCAGGGTACAGTCTGTGTCTTCAGAAAGTGATCTCCCAGTCTAGCTGGAGAGATTGAAGAGTGAACAAATAATTATAGTGTAATACCTTGGTAAACCAGAGCAGGCAGTAATTAACTCTGCCTAAGGATGAAGTGGAGCTGGAGAGAGTTCAAGGAGGCTTCATAGAGAAAGTGATGTGGAAGGATGAATCACCGGGTAGGCAGAGTGAGGGAGGAGGGCACGCCAGATAAGTATGGCTCTTTTGTGCCGAATGGATGAGTTTGCATCATACTCTGGAAGCTGTAAGGAACCTTTTTTGCAAATAGTTTCCCATGAAAAGATAATAAAAGGAATCAAGGTTAAAATGTATTGAGTTTCTTTTAAGCCTGCTGACTGATTATTAATTTTGCCCAGAATGCTTTTAGGCTCAGAGCCTGTAAGTTCCTGAGTATTTAGTCTTTATTCTGCAATAGAATAAGTTCATTGAGGGCAAAAACTCAGCCTAGTTCATCATTTTAGAGCTACCTAGCATTTAGTAGCCCCTCCATAAACAACTGTTGGTTTAATGAATGCAGCATCAAATACAATTCCTGACGTAAAAATTAAGTGTTTGGGGAGGAGGGGTTTTTTTAAAAGGTATTAGTTTTATTTATATTTCTTGCATTTGACTTTGGCAAAGGATTTCAGAATTGGATTTGTTCCCCTCATGTTTACCATTTTGTTCAGGAAAAGAAAAATTTCTAGAGGTAATATATTTAAGAAATTATCATGAAGTAAATTTATTTAAACATAAAATAATACAGTAGATGATTTGGAGTGTTATCAGATATTGTCTTACTACTAGATTTTAGCATAATGTAGATTATCTGTATGTAGCATTGTAGTTTATGAAAGATTTGTGGGAAGAAAAAGTTCCAATTTAGGAAAACGTTAACAACATCCTGATTAAATTTGCAAAATGACAGTCCTGGAGCTAATAAAATTAACATGTTGAACTAATATACTCTAAGAGAGTATCTTTTTATAAAGTTCTGGTGCATATAAATAGTTGTTTTTGTTTGTTTGTTTTGCAGTACTGGGGATTGAACTCAGGGGCATTCTACCTCTGAGCTACACCCCCAGCCCTATTTTTTATTCTTTATTTTGAAACAGGGTCTAAGTTGCAGAATGCCTCACTAGGTAGCTGAGGCTGGCCACGAACTGGGATTCTCCGATCTCAGCCTCCCAAATGCTGGGATTACAAGCATGCACCACCACACCCGGCTCCTAAGGGAAGTTTTGATGCTGCTTTTGAGGTCAGATAGTTCCCAAATGTTATGATATTAACAGTATATTGAAACCAGGCATGGTGGCGTATTCCTGTAAACCAGTACTTGGTAGCCTAAGACAGAAGGATCAAAGGTTCAAGACCAGCCTCAACAACTTAGCGATAATCTCCTCTCAGCAACCTAGCAAGACCATTTCAAAACAAAAAATAAAAAGGTCTGGGGGTATAGCTCAGAGGTTGATTGCCCCTAGTTTAATCCCCAGTACCACCAAAAAAAAATTTTTTTTTAAAAGATAACAATTAACCTGGAATTTAAATTGTACTGAATCTAGATAAAGGTATAAAAAGCCAGAAAGAAGTGAAGCTTTCTATAGACATGGATATTCTCATCACTAGGAACACACAGCACTCTGGCAGTAAAGAATCAAACATCCCCCCTAGGAATCCCCTAGGAACACTTTTAAGTTGTTTGTCATGTTTGGGTTGTTTTTTTGGTCCTAGGGATTGAACCCAGAGACTTTCTACCTGGGTAGAAATAGGGTCTCACTAAATTGCTTAGGTTGGCCTTAAACTTTTCTCAGCCTCCCAAGTACTAAGATTACAGGCATGCACCACCATGCCCAGCAAGATGTTTGTCTTTAAAACAAAAACACCTAAACAAGAAGGGGGAAAAAAAACCTATTTAGATATCACAGCACTGGAAAAGGTATGCTGTCGCTGGTTTTACTATAACTACCTAGCTTTTAATTTTTTTTAAGTAATCATTCCACATGTATGAGTGGAGCCTGGCACAGCCCAGTTCCAGTGGAATTAGCTTAGGAAATGCTGTGTAGTGGTAAATTACGTACATCTCCCAGCCCTTGCAACATGGATGGCACAGCTTTCAGAACCTTCTACCCCCATTTAATGTCATCTGTGCTGCAGCTGGCTTCTGATTCCTAGACTGACTTTCCAGAAGCCTTGGATTGGGGAATGGGGTGCAGAGTACTCCGGATATCAGAAGTGATTGTTCCAGTAAATGGAACCATATATTTCCCATCATATCTAATTTGCTGGCATTCCGGGTTTTGTATGTTTAAATGGCATGAGTCGGATTCTCAGAGTCCAGACTGCCCTTAGATGAACTAATAGTGTCTGATCTCAGAGTAAAGTTGGCACTCCCTAACCCTCAGCCCTTCCTGTCCATCTTCAACATTTTTTAAAAAAGATGTCAGTAATTCTAACAATCATTCAATCCTAACCATCTACCAAGTCGACTACCTTCATTTTTCCATATTATTCAAAGTCCTTTTTCAGCCTATAACTTTTCAGCCAAACAGGGACCATGTTTCAGATTTATTAAATAATCTGTGACCTAAATGTTGACCACTTGACCAGATATTTTGTGCAAGGGCCTATTCAGGGCAGGCAGGTGTCTAAAAGTATGCAAACTCAAATCAATTGCTAACTGACCGGAGTGATGGGAATTTGATGTGAGCTAAGTCCTGAACTTCATGGAAGAGGTGGGACCTTGGGCTTGGTAGGGAAAAGGCTTTAGACACAGGCCTAAAAGCACGGGGAAACATTTATTCACTGATGTGTGGGAAGAGCAGAGGCTGAGCACACTGAAAAGGCACATGCAATGGGTGGAGGTGGGGACTGAGAAGAGCGTGACTGTACAGAATGCACAGATTCGTGTTGTTTGTTCTTATCCTGTGTATTCTGACAGGAGTTGGGGTGGTGTGTAATAAATGTCACATGTTGGGTGTGTGGGCTCTTCTGCTGAGACATCAGCACTCCTGATCAGTAACCATAAGTGGCTGGTAGAATTGACAGGAAGGGTGTCCCCCTCCTTTTCCTTGGTTCCATTTGGAGTCCTCCAGAAAGTGGAATTGACTTGAGAAAGACCACTCCCCATAGAGGAGATGGAGCTCTAGATGAACTCTGAAGTTTCAGTTTATGGAGTTTTCACAATTATTGTTAGAGAGAACCAAAATTAGTATGTTGTGTTTAGTGATTCAGGCAGAACATTAGGCTAGACTTTGTTTTATACCCTTGAGGAAACTCATCTTCAACCTGGAGAAACACAATTATAATTGCAATGATGGAGTCTTACTCAGAATACCAAGCCAAGCACAAAGGAGGATTAGATAATCCACTCCAGGCATCAGGGCCTAGAGAGGCTTCACAGAGAAGGTACATCTGAGCAGAAGAACCTTAAAGATTGAGGAGTTGGCCAGATGAAGAGCGGAGGTGCTTCAGAAAGCGGAAAGCAATGCCAAGTCACATTTGTAGGAGAGAACATGGCATAATTGGAGTCGGGAGGAGTTTGGTCCAGCAGGAGTGCAGGAAAGCTGAGGCTAGAGAGTTTATGCATTGGCAAACTCTGTTGTATCTCATAAACCCGTAACAGGTTTGATTTTATCCCGAGGGCAGTAGGGATCTGTCAAAGGAGTTCAAGCAGTGTTCATGTGCAGTGTGCAGTGTAAAGGTTGGGTTGAAGAGAATAAGGCTAGAGTTGGAGAGACAAGGGATGATGAGAACTTGGTACTGAGCATGAAGGTGCAAATGGAAAGAAAGAAATAGGAAAGTTAGAAGTGCAAAAAGACTTGGTACTCACTTGAAGTTTGGCAGAGGAGGAAGTTGTAACTGAATGGGAGTGTTGCTGTACCCTGGGATCTAGGATACAAAAGGAAGCTCAGTTTGGTGGGAAGGATGTTGAGTTCATTTGGGGAATATATTGATTTTGAGGTGTTGATGGGATGCCCAAATGGAGATGTCTGGAGGGCTCTGTCTCTCTGGAGCTCAGCAAAGTTGTGGGCCAAACATGGGTTTAAATAGGAAAAGATAACTTGAGTGTTGTGTTACCAGGTTGGTTTTATCTCCAAATAGTTCTCAAAGCAACCACTACTCTCCATCTCCTTGCCATTATGCTAGTCAAGCAACTATCATCTGATTGGTGTGCTTTACTTCTGCTTCAGACCATTCTTACACAGCTGGTAGAGTAAGCTTTAGAAAATGAGAAGGAATTTCCAATTTCCCTGCTTAAAATCCATTGTCAGTGACTTCCCTTTGTCTTCAGAATAGAAGTCAAAGTTCTTACCATGGCTAAAGGCCCTATGTGACCTGGCCTTGGACTGCTGCCTGCCCAGCCACCCCCATCTTGAGCTATTCTTCCTCATTTGACTACACTGTAACTGTACAAGCTTCTTCTAGAGCCTCAGACTTGCTTTCTGGTTTGTCATTTGCCAAGTTCTCTCTCTTTCAGGCCTTCATTCATACTACTCCCTCTGCATGGATTATCTTTCCCCCACCCTTGGCCTAGCTAACTCCTCATCTTGTCGCAGATGTAATTTTTTCAGAGGCAATACCCCTCCCCACCCCGACCTTCTGAGCTGTATTAGAGCCACCCTGCATTTTTCTTTCCTAGTACTTAACAGATTTATTAGTAGTTACTTGTGTATTAAGTATGTATACTCCACACAGGCTCTCTGAGGACAAAATCCATTCAACATTTGGTTTATGTTGTATGTCAGTGCCTGACAGTCCTGAGCACATAGTTAGCAGTCCATGAATATCTGTTAGATTTGTTGAATGAATGAGAATCATAGTCATTTTCATTTCCTGTCTTGTAAAATTTGTAAATTTTATACTGTTACAGAGCAATGGGACTGTGACTCAAGCTTTTCAATTTATGTAGCTGATTTCATCTACTTTTGGTGGTTCCATTAAATTCTAAGCTGATGCTAAATACTCTTTACTGCTGGGAGGTTGAGACATTAAAATTGCTAATCAAACTTTGAGGGGACTTTTTCCCCATTGCCTGTGTTCATTATGATAACTTGTTGGCAATGGCCTGACTCATTAGTCTGACAAGGATATGGCTGCCGAGTTTAGAAATTGGAAAAACGTGTACTTGTCCCCTTGAGTTGGGCGTTTGTATTAGTGAAGCACCCATCTTCAGCCTAATTTGGGTAGCATCCCAATACATGCTGTTTGCGTTGCAGCCGTGGGAAAGTCCACCTTTGTGAAGTTACTCATGAAAACTTACCCAGAGTGGCACGTAGCTACAGAACCTGTAGCAACATGGCAGAATATCCAGGCTGCTGGCACCCAAAAAGTAAGTTTTCAGTTGTGGTGGGTAGTTGACAGGAATGAATGGATAATCTAATTGTGATCATTTAATTTGCTCTGAGGAGGTGTAGTAGTTTGAGTCTCTTTTTTAAAATAGCTTTATTCCAGAAAGCAGACTACATATACCAGAGAGGATATGACTTGTTTAAATATGATTAGTTTTTATTTTTGTGGCTTTTATGTGTCTGAATAATTTCCCAAAGCATGTCCAACCATCCTGGCTTTCAAGATGAATTTTGTTATTCCTACCTTTAAGTACTTTTATTATTACTGATGCTGACCATCAGAATTAGTAGTTAATGTGCTAATAGTGACTTTTTATTTTTTTGTATAAAGTCTTAGAAGTTGGAAGGGACCTTGCAGAGCATCCTGTCACGATTTGAGTTAATGCAAAGGTAATAGCTAACATTTATAAAGCAGGTGCTGTGTGCCAGGCTGCCATGCAAGCACTATGTATTTCATTTACATCTCACAGCTTAGGCTCTAGTGTCATGTCTGCAGCTTTGGCAGAAACCAGAGGGTTAGTTTCAATACCAGCCACATCAGTGTGAGCAAGGAAGGACCAGTTTGGACATGCACCTTAGAGTAGCTGCGGGGATGGCAGCACCCTAAGGCTAGGTGAAATACTCTAGCAGCCACCTGGAACATTCCCTGAGTGGCTCATTCTGGTTTTTACCAACTCTGTTAGTTTTTCCTTGTATTGAGCCACCTTGAACCCCTGTGACTCAGACTCATTGATTTAGTTCTGCCTCTTAAGTCTTGATTTTTCCACATGACAATCTTTCATACAGCTGAAGTCAGTGATGTGTCTTTCACTCATCTCAAGTCTTATCTCTTTCAAGACAAACACCTCCAATTTTCCTCCAGACTATTCCTCATCCTGAAGTAACTTTGTCTAAGTAGTAAGCTGTAGTAATTTACTAAGTATAGTACTCAGAGCTGAACACCTCAGTATCATGGAACTTGTTCTAGGTGCCATTTTTCTGTTATTCCAACCTAGAGTCATGGTGCCTTTTGTGGCAGGCACATTCTTGAAGTTTCTTTATTTTTTTGATGGTGATGGTACTGAAAATTGAACCTGGGAGACCTTACCTCTAAGCTACATCCACAGCCCTATTTTATTCTTTATTTTGAAACAAGGTCTCACTAAGTTGCAGAGGGCCTCACTAAGTTGCTGAGGCTAGTCTTGAATCTGCAATCCTCTTGTCACAGCCTGCCAAGTACTGGGATATAGTAATGCACTACCACATCTGGCTGAAGACTTTTGTTTTTCAAGTTGTCTGTCTCTTTATATGTCTGTATATATGCATGTATATGCATGTATTTGTGAAATTAACTTTTCCATTTAGAAATCAATTATATATCTTTTTCTGAATATGCCATAGGCCACCTGTTGGAATTTTAAAATAATCTACAAATTGATATTCTTTCCTTAATTATCCTCCCCTTAAAGCAGAGCTAGACTTAGTGACTTGTTTTTAATGAATAAAATGTAGCAGAAATAACAGGTTTTCTAGGTGGGTCATAAAAGACATTGTAGCTTCTGTCTTGCTCTGGGGGATGGTAACTGTCTTGTCATTAAGCAGCCCTATCAGGAAGCCCATACAGCAAGGATCTGAGGGTCTGAGGCTTCCTGCCAACAGGTACCTTAGTGGGTCTCCTTGGAGGCAGGTCCTTTAGCCCCAGTGCCGCCTTCAGATTATGGGAACTTCAGCCAACTTCAAGACTGAAACTGTATAAGAAAACCTGAGGAAGAACCACCCAGCTAAGCTGTTCCCCAGTTCCTGCCCCAGAAAAACTGAGACAGTGAATGTTTTTTGTGTGTGCCACTCAATGGCATCATTTGTTAAGCAGCAATAGATAATTAATGCTCCCATAACCCCATTATCTAGAGGTAAAATGGATACATTTTTTGTCTACCTAACACTTCTTTCTATAGAGGAGAAAATGTATATATTTACATATACTTAAATGTAAAATATATGCATAGTTTGCTTTTTTTTTTTTAACAAAAATTGATTGCCACCTACATGTTACTTAATGGACAAAGTCTTCCTGCAGTTTACTGTGTATGCGAAATTTTCACTTAGTTATTTTATCCTCCATGTTTCAACAATAAATACCCTTATAGCCAAAAAAAAAAAAAAGTTTTTTTGGCAGGGGAGAATGGTACTGAGGATTGAATATAAGGGCCTTCTACCTCGGCCCTATACCCTCAGCCCTTTTTATTTTTTTTTATTTTTTGTGGTACTAAGGATTGAACCCAGGGTCATCCTACCTCTGAGCTGCACTCCAAGTCCTACTTTTTATTCTTTATTTTGAAACAGGGTCTCACTAAGTTGCAGAGGGCCTCACTAAGTAACTGAGGCTGGCTGGGACCCTAGATTCCTCCTATCTCAGCCTCCCAAGTACTGGGATTACAAGCATGTGCCACCACATCTGGCTCCTTTTTATTTTTTAATTTTGAAACAGGGTCTCAAAAAGTTGCTGAGCCTTCCCTCGAACCTGTGACCCTCCTGTCTGAGCCTCCCAAGTATTGGGATTACAGATATGTGACAAAATGTTTGTTTAATAGCCAAATTTTGTGTACCTGAATGTTTTCTTATGATAATCTATTATTTTAATTTTGATGCCCCCAAATTATAATTACTATTTTTATTATACTTTACAAAATGTCCCTTCAGAAAAGATCACTATCCTCATAATCTTATACTAGTTATTATTCCTTTTCATCCTTGCTAATGTTAGAGGTAAGAAAATTTTTATATGTATATGTATTTGATTATCAATCAGCAACATGTTTATTTTGTTTTTGGGGAGTTTGTTTTTGTTTTTGGTTATATTGGGGATCAAGCCCAGAGATATTCTGCTTTCAAGTTACACCTCCAACCCGATTTTGTTTCTTATTTGGAAGCAGGGTGTCGATAGGTTGATGAGAGTCTCACTACTTTGCTGAGGCTGTCCTCAAACCTGATATTCTCCTGTCTCAGCCTCCCAAATACTGGGATTACAGGCATGCCCCACCATGCCCATCTAGCAACATGTTTTTTCTATCATCATTTTACCATTATTTTTTAGTGAGTTGTTTATTCATCTCTTGCTTTTTGTTCCTTTTGAGACCTTCATCTTCATAAGAATTCATGTATGCAAAGTATATGATATTTTCACAGTTTGTCATTTTTTTATCTTTATTTGTGATATATTTTGCAGTTTAATACAGCTCAGTTTTATGTAGTCACATTTATCCATCTTTTTCTTAATAGTTATTGCCTTTGATATTAGATTTTTAAGCACCTCCTATAGCACAAGATTCTAAGAACATTTATATTTCTTTCTATTGCTTTTATGCTTTATATGTCTTTAAAAGTTACAGGACTCTAATTTTATTTTATTTTTTCACAAACGGTTATCTACTTATTCCAATAGTATTCTTGTTTTGTTTATTACCAAGTAGAATACTTTTTTTTTTTTTTT
>PVLC010046541.1:0-11397 GCA_004027655.1 Graphiurus murinus | reverse complement strand
TTTATCCGCCTTTCTATTCTCCATCTGTCAGTCACCTGGGAATTTGTGAACTATTCCATATGTCAGGCTTGTCAATCACAATGGGATGTGGGAACTATCTGCCTACTGCATAGGAATTCTTGTTAAAAAATTAATCTGCATTTAACTAGTAGTTCTGTATTTTGAATACCACATTGTTCGGTGTTTTAAAATTTTTTTTTTCTCCATATAAAGTTAATGGAAATAAATTTAATTTGCATATTATGGATCAAAAGTCTTCATTGAAGGAGCATCTGTAAGTGACTAGCTGTTACACATGTTCTATAGATTCAGTAATATTTTGTGTGCACAATACAACAATTTAAAATAGAATACCTTTATTATGGGAACAATAAGTCTGACGAAAACCTACCTTGCCTACTAACATTCTAAATACATACAAATTAAAAAGTAATAAACTCATGGACACCTCACGATATTGAGATTCACAAACTTATCAAGACAGTTCTGAGAGAAAAATATTTCATATTAAGCTGAAATGTACTAAAATATTCAAATATCTCAGTAAATTAAAGATGCAAATAAAACTGTATTTATCACCACATCATTACGTCCCTACAATATTTTTTTCTGTAAAGCAAGTAGAAAATCTCAGAAACCCTGTAAGTCATATGTAGCATAAAACGTTTTGAAAATTAACCTCATATAATTGAAAATGATTACGTGGTTTATATTTTAATGCCATGGCCTTCTGATAAGGTTTGAAATGACATACAGCAGGAATAATTAAATATTAGCAAAAGATCAAATCAATTTCATGGAAAAAGTAACATCAGTACCAGAAGTCCAAATTAATGTATAGCTCTTGTGACTCTACAACCTTAGACAAGTCACTGAAATTTGGGGTGCCCATGGTTACACATCTCTGATCTGAGGACATGAAGCGATACTAATCTGTAAGATGGTTGGAAATATGAAGTAATATATGCTTTAGAAACCCTTAAGAAAATGCCTGGCAGATAGAAAATACTGAATACGTAGGGTCTCAGCCAGGTCAGTGTCTGTTGTGAGAAGGTTGACAGAGGGAATTTAATACTGGGAAATAGATACACGGATGTTGGAAGAGCTGAAAACATTAAAGACACTTGCCACATGGCAAACACCTGGAAATCAATTATCTTCTCCTACATTTAAAGCCTATCAGAGTTTTCCTGGGCCTGAGGAAGGAAATCCTTGGAAGGGCCTTCGAGACCCAGACATCAGGAGTTGTCACTAATTCTCCCGTGTTTGCTGCAGAGTATCCTCTTTTACATCTTTTACATGATCCACCTTTTTCTTACCCTCCACATGCCTCCTCCACAAAGTGGATGCCCAGGTTGGAGCCTCCGTCTGGGGCTTTTTGTCCCCGTCTCTTGACCTACATATTCTTCAGGCCTCAGCTCAAGTATTTCAGTAGCATCTTCCTTTGCTTGCACCACGGTGCCCCTGTGCTTATTCCTAAAGCTATCCTGCCAATCCTTAAAAGTTTGGGTGTCACGTGACTCTGCCCTGTGTCCTTTACTTGTACACTGATTGGAGAGGTTTTGACTTAGGTTCGCCTGTTCTTTGAAAGAGTAACTCTCACCAGATTGGAACCAGATATAATGTGCTTATCTGTGAACATGTAGGAGGTGGTCTGTGTATTCTGTTTAAATGAGTGACCTGGGTTAAGGAGTGAAGAAACACAAGGACAAAGAGAGGAGATGTGGTCACCTGTGCAAAAGTGCAAAACTGCTACCTGAAATAACTAAGCAACAGAATAAATGCATCCAGCCACTAAAAAAAAACCAAAAAAACAAAAAAAAAACAACTGATGAAGGAAATAGTTCACACAGTACTGTGTTCATGTATGAAGTTATCAATACCAATCTCAGGAATGTCTGCAGAAAGGAAAAGGGAATGAGGTGAGATCTGGAGGAAAACATACTAAGTACTGCAGGCATATATATTTCTACCACTCTGAAACTTGTTTTGATGTATAATTACAATGCACCAATGAAAGTACATATATATATGTATATATATATGTATATATTTAAAAAGCCAACCAAGATAAAAAATGAAATAGACATAATTGTTTACACAAGCTTTGTAAACAGAATTATATTTGACATTGAATATCTACCACACTGTGGAACCTTCCCTAATTTCTGTAGGTAATGTTCGTATTACCTTTGGTTTTCTACCAAAGTCTTTTTCTACAAGCATCTACTACTTTCTACATTGTGAAAGATTTCTGATATATGTATGTCTGTCCTGGAAAGATGGTAGTTCTTTGAGTCCCTGGACTGAATTTTCTTCTGCCCAGTGTAGTGCCTGACACAGCCGCTTGTCACCGCATTTTGTTTAGTAGGCGTTATTTATTGTGTTCAGAACAATATTGTCTTTCTGTGGCCGCTCAGCTCAAACGCTTAGAATTGCCTTCTGTTCCTTTGATCTCTGGAAGCCGGTTGGCCGTACCATCTCCACTGTGACTAACTACACATTCGTGATGTCCTCTCCTCATGTATATGTCCTCTCAGTCATGTATATGCATTGCTCCTACTACAGGAGAGACGAGAGGACAGATCAGGATCCATTCAAGGCAAACTCATCCCTACCCTAGTAGAATAAAGAGAAAGAGAGAGACAAAGAAGGAGCGGAGAAAGGAAAGAAGGGAAGGGGGAAGTAAGGAAGTGAATGAGAGCATAAAAAAATCAATTTTTTTTAGTAAAGACTATTTTAGAATTATAAAGATATCAAATTCTCCCTTTAAGAAGACAAAATTAGCCGGGCGTGGTGGCGCATATTCGGGAGGCTGAGACTGGAGGATCCGGGTTCGGGGCCAGTCTCAGCTACCTAGTGAGGCACTCCGCAACTTAGTGAGACTCGGTTTCAAAATAAAGAATAAAAAATAGAGCTGGGGGTATAGCTCAGAGGTAGAATGCCCCTGAGTTCAATCCCTAGTACCGCAAAAAAAAAAAAAAAAAACAAAAAAGAAGACAAAATTATTATTTCCTTTTTACTCTATTTTTGACACTTTAATTGGAGCACTGTAAGTATGTACCGTAGAGAGATTGAAAGTGATATAAACATGCATGCACACAGAACTTGGTGTGCTGCCCTTAGCCTAAGAAAAATAGTCATTAGAGCATCAGAAGCTTTTCCAGTAATATCTAAATACAGTTCTCGAAAGTCTATGTCACATGTCAGCAAGTTTGCCTGGTTGATTTTTATGTAAAAATAGAAGAATAATAAATAGAAATAAATTGAAAAAGGGAAAAAATAATAAAAGAAAAAGATCATTTTAAAAATTGCCCCATTCATGTTTTTTTTTTCTGTATATGAATACTATGCTTGTAATCAAGATTGAAGCCTAATATAATTGATATGATAAGCAATTACTAAGTTTAAGCACGTGGTCTTATTAAGAATGTATAATCTTCTGCTAGAAACAAAAAAGGAATTCAAGTTAGAGAATATTTTACATGACAAGCTAAAAGATAAAGACAATAACATTAATAGGTAAAGACCGTTTGATAAGTTTCATTCTTTTCATAGCTGAGTACCCTTAACATGATATAAATGTAATAAAACATCATTAACATGCAATTAAAAGTAAGCGTCAAATCATATGAAAGTTAAAATTAAAAATATTCTACAGATGAAGAAAGGAAAAAAAATAAAAATGTGGCCAATACTATTTAACGTTGCAGTTGATGTCCTGGCCAAGACATTACGATAAGAGAAAAGAAAAACTATAATTGGAATGAAATAGATACACCATCATTATTTTGGAACATATGACAGGCAACCAAGAGAGTCTAAGAAGAACAATGAAAAATATTAGAATAAGAGAAATAGCAGTGAAGAATGCAGCCTTCGAAATTCAATTGCCCCAGGAATAAGTAAGTAGGAAATTTGTGTAGAAAGATTTGATTGACTAAAGCAAAACAAGCTACAAAATACCTGCAGATATATTTGATAAGACGTGCTCAAAAGATGTAATCTATCCAGGATTTTGAATGAAACTAATAATTAAAATAATTGAGGCACTAGCTTGCTATTAAAACGTTTAATATTGTAAAAGTTTCTGTGTTTAAGAAACTGTATAAACTCTCTAAATCCCAATCAAAATCCCAACAGAAACATTTCAATGTACCTGACAATAAATTCTAACTGTAAATTCTTGACAATGGTAGTACAATCACTATGGAAATCATTATAGAGGTTCCTTAAAAGATTAAGAATGGAAACACATATGACTTAGCTATACCACTCTTCGATATATTTCCAAAAGAACTAGAGTCAGAATTCTACAATGATACATGCGTATTCATGTTTATAGCCAAGTTACCAATCCAGGTGTCTGTTAACAGATGCAGGGACAGAGAAAATGTGGTATGTACACACCATGGGGTTTTACTCAGCCATAAAAGTGAATAAAGTTATGTCCTTTGCAGGAAAATGGATGGAACTGGAGACTATATGCCAAGTGAGATCAGCCAGTCTCAGAAAGTCAAGGGTCGTGTGTTTTCTCCTGTGTGTAGGAGCTCTAGAGAAAATCGGAAACAAAAATGATTTCAGATAAATGAAAAGGGAAGCCAGTCGAATAGTGGAAGAAGATGGGGAAGGCTGAAGGGGAGAGAAAAAGAAGAGATGAAGGAAACAGGTCTAATAATGCCATGTTCCTATGCCAAGATCACCAATCTCACTAACATGTGTGAGGGGGGCAGAGCAGGTGGGATCTGAAGGTAAATACACCACGTGCTGTGTATGTTTTATTTGGATAGTGGAATTGTGCTGATAGAAGTATAAAAATTCACGATTATTATTTTAGAAATGGGAATACGTTTAGACATATAGAGTTAGAAAAATTAAAATGAGAAATAAGTTTAGAAATAGAAAGTTAGAATAATTAAATTAGGAAAATATTATTTCAAAGTAAAAATACATTAATGAAACATTATAGATAGCAGTAAAATGGATTCAGGTATGAGAAAACACCACTCAAGTTTGGGGGAAATGAAAGATGAATAAATGTTACTGGGAATATTGGCTATGTTTTGGATGAAAGCATTTAGATCAATCCATAGAAAATTAATTTTTAAAAATCTATGAAAGCATTAAAAAAGATCTGTGAGATGGGGATCATACTATATCTCAGGATCTGGGGGTTTTAGTGGGTTGATATTTGTAATGCATCCAAAATATAGTAAGATTTTACAAGTCTTCTCACTATTGTTATTTTTATAGTATTAAGGGTTTGTGTCTTAGGAATCACTACAGAAAACACTTAAAGAAATAACATACAAGGGGAAATACAGAACTCCAAAACTCCAAAGCCATAGAAGAGATGAATTTCATTAGAAGAGCAACTAAGTAAAGGAGAACCAAATTGGTTATGTATCTTATTAATTGTGGTAAGATAGGCACAACATATGATTTAAAATTTCAACACCTTTTAGTGTATATATCAAGTAAGTATGTTTTCAGTGTTGTGCACTGTCACCATCAATTTCCAGAACTGTTATATATTCAAAAACTGAGACTTAATTTTTTGAACAAAAACTCCACATTCCCACCTACGCTGATAGTGACCAGTCTGCTTTCTGTCTCTGTGAATTTGTCTATTCTGAATACCTTCTACATGTGGAATCATACAATACGTGTTCTTTAGTGTTTGGCTGTATTCACTCAGTACAGTGGTCTCAAGGTTCATCTACATTGTAACATGCATTAGAATGTCATTTCTTGCTGGGTGTGGTGGCACATGCCCATAATCCCAGTACTTGGGAGGCTGAGAAAGGAGGATTGAAAATTCAAGACCAGCCTCAGTAACTTAGTGAGACTCTCAGCAGCATAGCGAGATGCTATTTCAAAATATAAAATGAAATAGGGCCAGGACATAGCTCAGAGGTAGAATACCCCTGGATTTAATACTCAGTAGCACACACACACACACACACACACACACACACACACACACACACAGACACATACAAAAAATTGTTTCTTTCAAGTATGAATTATATTCATATATATGTATATGTGTATTACAATTAATCTTTTCACTTATCAGTGTACATTTGAATTATTTTCACTCAATGTTTGTTGTGACTAAGGTGGCTCTAAAGTTGGTGTATGGACATCTGCTTGAATCCTAGTTTTCAATTCTTTTGGTTTTATACTTAGAAATGGAGTTGCTGTATGATCTGGCTATCCTATGTTTAATTTGGAGGAAATGCTGTATTGTTTTCTGTTTTACCTCAACGACTTTCCATTACCTCACACAATCACAGGAATCACAGGGCTCCAATTTCTCTACCTCCTCGTCAATACCCATTACTTTTTGTTTGATTGTTAAGAGTTACTCTGATGTACTGTCTAGTGGTGGCTTTGCTAAATGATTAGTGGTTATTAAATTTTAACATTTTTTGTAAATTTTTTCCTATTGGTATATCTTTTCTGAAGAACTGTCTATGTGGGTCCTTTGGCCATCTTTGAATTGGGTTGCTTGCTTTTTTGTTGTGTAGTCTTAGGAGTTCTTTATATACTTCAGTTATTGATCCCTTATTGTATGGCTTACAAATATTTTCTCTCATAATATAGTTTTCATTATCTTAATACTTTCTTTTGATACATACGTTTTTAATTTTTATAAATATTAGTCTATTTTATCTCTTTTTGTACCAGCTTTGTTACTCATTCAAGAAACTGCTGCCAAATCCAGTGCTGTGAAGGTTTTCCTTTATAATTTATCCTAAGATTTTAGTAATTTTAGCTTACATTTAGCTCTTTTGTCCATTTTGAGATTTCTTTTTTTTTTGTATAAAGTATGGGTCCAACCTCTATTTTTTTCTGCATAGGAACATTCAGTTTTTAAACATCATTTGTTGAAAAGAATGTACTTTCCCCACTGAAGTACACTTATTGAAAATCATTTGTGCATATATGTGAAGGTTTGTTTCTGGGCTCTTTCTTTTTTTTTTGAACATTTTCTTTTTTATTGTAATAATTCATGCTTTGTATGTATAAATCTTTGTTAGGTACAAATTGATAAAGACAAATGTGCACACATTTCTTATCTGACCCCTTCCCCAATTCCCACCCCACTCCCTCGCCCTCCCTCCCTCTCAAGTTCAGTTCAGTGAGTGACCTTGATAGAGTTGTGTAAGTATATCATGTGCCTTAGGATGCCCCCCCTGTCCATCCCCTTCGGTTAAATCAACTTCTTTGTTTATCGAGGGTCTCTACTTTTTCATCTGGGGACCCTCTTATGCGCCATCTTCTCCCTAGCATCCACATATTAGGGAGAACATATGCTTCTTTACTTTTTGTGACTGGCTAATCTCACTTAACATAATGTTTTTCAGTTGCATCCATTTCCCTGCAAAGAACATGATTTTGTTCTTCTTTATGGCTGAGTAAAATTCCATTGTGTACATATCCCATAGTTTTGTAATCCATTCATCTGTCGATGGATATTTTGGCTGCCTCCATAGTTTGGCTATTGTGAATTGTGCAGCTATAAACATAGATACACATACGTCGGTCTGATAGTTTGGAAGTGATATTGCTGGGTCATAAGGTAGGTTTATTCCCATTCATCTGAGGATCCTCCATACTGTTTTCCAAAGTGGTTGCAATACCCCTTGAAATTACCAAGGACACTCTTCACAGACATAGAAAAATCAGTCCTTAAACTCATTTGGAACAACAAAAAGCCCAGGATAGCCAAAGTAGTTCTTAGCAATAAAAACCATGCAGGAGGTATCACAATACCTGACTTCAAACTCTACTACAAAGCCACAGTAATAAAAACAGTATGGTATTGGCACAAAAACAGACACATAGACCAATGGAGCAGAATAGAAGATTCAGAAACAGACCCACAGGCTTACAGTCAACTGATTTTTTACAAAGAAGCCAAAAATATACACTGGAAAAAATGATATCCTCTTTAACAAATGGTGTTGGCAAAACTGGTTAACCATATGCAGGAAAATAGAAATAAACCCCACTTTCTCACCCTGCACAAGAGTCAACTCAAGGTAGATCAATGACCTGGAAGTTAGGCCAGAGACCTTGCAGCTACTTGAAGAGGGCATAGGGCTAACACTTCAACACATAAGCACAGATAAAAACTTTCTCAATGCCGGGCGTGGTGGCGCACGCTTGTAATCCCAGCATTCGGGAGGCTGAGACCCGAGGATCCGGGTTCGCGGCCAGCCTCAGCTACCTAGTGAGGCACTCCGCAACTTAGTGAGACTCCATTTCAAAATAAAGAATAAAAAATAGGGCTGGGGGTATAGCTCGGAGGTAGAATGCCCCTGAGTTCAATCCCCAGTACCGCCAAAAAAAACCCCCAAAAAAACCCCCCAAAAAACTCCCCCCAAAAAAAACTTTCTCAATGAGACCCCCAAAACACAAGCAACCCTCAGAAAGATCAATACATGGGATTGCATTAAACTGAAGAGCTTCTGTGCAGCAAAGGAAACTATCAAGAACCTCAACAGAGAGCTCACAGAGTGGGAGAAGATTTTTGCCAGTTACTCTTCAGATAGAGGTCTAATATCTAGGATATACAAAGAACTCAAGAAAATCACAACTAAGAAAGCAAATAACCCAATCAAAAACATGGGCAAAGGATCTAAATAGACACTTCACAAAAGAAGAAATACAAATGGCCAATAAATGTATGAGGAAATGTTCTACATCATTAGCAATCAGAGAGATGCAAATCAAAACCACCTTGAGATTTCACCTAACTCCAATCAGAATGGCAATCATAAAAAACACGAACAACAACAACTGCTGGCGAGGGTGTGGAGAAGTGGGTTCTTTCTTCTGTTTCATTGATCTCTATGTCTGTCTTTATGGCAATATCATATTTAAAAAAAATTACTATACTTGCCCACAAATATTTGGTTTTTATTAGTCATTTTGCGGTATGTACTATTCTTATTTTTATGCTTCCTTTTAATAAATATGGCCCTCCATCAGGAAACAGTCAATTTGAGATGAGCAAGTAATTGAAGAATATGTTCCTTGAATTTGATGCCATGCATTACAGATTCTGCATTCAGTTTTTTTCTACCATCAATGAAATGTGAGGACTGTCAGGTAGCCAGGATTGTCTCATACTTTTGACCAAATCACCACTGAATACTGGATGTCACAATTCTATCCCCAGTTTTCTGCCTCAGGATGAGACTGGCCATATTTAGTCAATTCTACCAGCATCATACAAAAGACTTTCCAAATCTGCCAGAAGTGGATGGGTCTGGGATGGATTATACTTCATCTCTTTCTATAAGCAAGGTTGAGTTTTTATAAGTGAAAAATTTTAGTCCACTTCTTGTCATGTATCTTAACAAATCCCATCAGATTTTAGTCCACTTCTTGTCATGTATCTTAACAAATCCCATCAGAGCAGGATACCTCATGATTTCAGAACGTGCTCACACATTGCTATTCATTTTGCATCCCTTTCCGAATTTCTTGTCCATCTTCCTGAATTTCACCTTTCCAAATTTCTTGTTCTTTTAATGGAACATTAAAGGATGGAACCCCCAAACATTTTAACTTTACTATCCTCCCAAAGGTCTTACCATGGACTCTCATAAAGACCATAATCCCCCATTACTGAGTTATGCATCTTAGAGATAGGAACTAAAATACAAAAGAAGAGCTGCACCATTTTCATCTCCCTTAACTCTTGCATCCTGCGCTTTGGGTAGTACTTGGGAACATTCAGGAATTAGACATATTTTGAAGAAACAATTCCTCTCTGGTTATCCATTTTCTAATGAGTATTTGATTGGGGTATCCTCTATGTTCATTTATGCTTACAAGTGAACCCGTTTCAGAGGACAGCTCACAATAATGTAAAGCTGGGTTAGTTCCTTTTTCTGCATGATCATAATGGCCGGTAAATAAATCAGTGGTTGCACTTGATGCATTAAAATACAAACCAGGAATTTCTCGGTATCGTTACTTTGGTCATTTTTTTTAATCGATAGTACTTAGTATGCAGTGGGTGAGAAATAAATGAACATTAAACTCATTCATTTATTAAACTAGCAGGAATTCAATCTGCTTGCAGAATATCCGTGGAGACAGGCACTGATAACAGAATAAGGAAAAGTGATATGGTATCTGATCCTATGGAGCTTTATTTTAAATATATTTAAATATGCTTGCTTATAAATAATCACTAAATAAGCATTGCATTTCAAGTTGCCAGGCTATGAAGAGAAAGAATATGACACGAAGAGCAGAAAAAGATTTCGTTTTGTCTAAATGAATGAATGAATGAATGAATGATGCAGTGCACTATTTGTAATAAAATTATAAAGTTTCATATCAATAATTGGAAACAACCATTTAAAGAACAAAAACATGAGTACACCAAGATATTTCGATAGTTGAGATCACAATCAACCACAAAGGAAGGTTTAGGAGTGCCATCCGTTACCAAAAGGTGTAAAATTGATGAGAGGCATTTAAGGACGTCAGAGGATCTTAAGAGTCCTGTTATTCTGAGTCAGACTCGCCCTGCACAGCATGACTGCTCCAGTTGTTCTTCGGCTGGTTGGGCACAGAGCTCAGAGGAGCACATGATGTAGCTGCCCTTCCAGGCTGCTACCGATAATGAACGTGCATCTTTGTAGTGAGCTCTTAAAGAAGCATTGTTTTTCCTGGAAGACAGAAATGTGCTCCATTAGTGTAAGTTTTTTGTTTTTTTTTCTTGAAACACTATAGATGGCCCTACAGACTTTCTTTTCAAATATACCAACTCTAAAACCACAGATTTTTGCCTTTGCTTCTTTACTAACTAGCAAGTGCTCAATACTAATTTGGTCGCCAGCAAATGTTATACGCCTGTCATTTGCTAAATATGTAAGTTAATAAATGATTGTGTTGTGCATAGGTTTTTATTCGATGGCTCATAGTTTAGCATATTTTCATTTTTCATATTATCACATGTAACCACATAGCAAGTAATCATAGAATACATGTTTGTATGCAAAAGTTTATGTGCAACAGCATAAATATGCCTATAATGTATACAAACATTTTAACATTTTTACCATATGTGTATATACACATAAACGCACACATATGCAAACATATATGGCGCCGTTTTAAAATAAGGAAGCACCTCCATCGGGCACACAGCATTTGAATATACATGTAAAGCACATACAATTGCTTTCATTTCCTGGAAAACTATTGTAAAGAATTTTGAAGACTATTGAAGTCCACAAAAATTTTGTGAAAAAATTATAATTGTCAGAATGGAAAGTTTAAATATTGAAGATTAATAATTTGATTTGAGCTTCTGGCCCCTTTATGGATATTTGATTGCAAAAGACACACTTTTTCTTTGGAATT
>PVLC010046540.1:0-11392 GCA_004027655.1 Graphiurus murinus | reverse complement strand
ATCCCAGCATTCGGGAGGCTGAGACCGGAGGATCCGGGTTCGCGGCCAGCCTCAGCTACCTAGTGAGGCACTCTGCAACTTAGTGAGACTCGGTTTCAAAATAAAGAATAAAAAAATAGGGCTGGGGGTGTAGCTCGGAGGTAGAATGCCCCTGAGTTCAATCCCCAGTACCGCAAAAAAAAAAAAAAAAAAAAAAAAATATATATGCCAACAAAGAACATTTCTGAGTCGAGCGCGGTGGCACATGCTTGTAATCCCAGGACTTGGGAGGCTGAGACTGGAGGATCTGAGTTCGTGGCCAGTCTCAACTATTTAGTGAGGCCCTCTGAAACTTCGTGAGACCCTGTTTCAAAACAAATAATACAAAATAGGGCTGAGGGCGTAGCTCAGAGGTAGAATGCCCCTGGGTTCAACCTCAGTACCGCAAAAAAACAACAACAACAACAACAAAACACTTCTGTACTTATTTTTACAAAATTTTACTCTTAGTTGTCCTTGGTATAGTTCCATTAGATTTGAAACAGGTAATCAAGTACAGTAATTGACCTGGTTCTGGATTTTTTTAATGTATTTATATACGTATGTATTTTATTTATGTATGTATTTTATGTATTTATGTATGTATGTATTTGTGATAGTGGGGATTGAACCCAGGGGCATTCCATCTCAAAGTTACACCCTATTATTGTTTTAAAATAGGGTCTCACTAAGTTGCTGAGGGTCTCACTAAATTGCCAAGGCTGGCCTTCAACCTGTGATCCTCCTAGCTCAGCTTTCCAAGTACATGCACCACCATGCCTGGCTCTGCTTCTGGAATTTTAATTGATATACCTCATTACTTTGAGGAGGCCAATAATATATGGACTTTAGGGGATTCCTAAGGAAAATCATCTCTTTCCCTCGCAGGATCAAAGTCAGAATTTTGACACAAACTTTCCTTTTCTTAGAGCATCTAACCTCAGAAGGCTGAGCAAGGCTGGCAAAGTAGAAAGAGTTGGAAGTCATGGATCACTGGGACTTCCTGCAGCCCCTGGAGCCAACTGCTGCGAGTGAGACTGCCTTGAACGTGATCTCTCTATGTATAGGAAAGGCAAGGTTTGGTGGCAGTGTTTGCAAAACATACTTTAGACAAAAGTAGAATTATATAGGTAGGCGAAATGTAAACGTATAGACAAAGATGAACCATGGAAATGGTATAGTAATCCACCTTTTCTACAGTTTTACTTTTCATGGAAAATTATCATCCAAGAGTGTTAGGTGAAAAATTTTAGGAATAAATCATTTATAAGTTTTAAATAAATTTTCTTCTGGTACGTTGTTTAAAAAAAAAAAAAGAAATTATAACACATAGGGCTGCCTAGGTTATTTTAAATCCAATCCCTTCATTTTGCAGCAAGTAAAGCAAAATGTATTAAAGCTCCAAACACACACACACACACACACACACACACACACACACACACACACACACACACACATTCCCTCTCTCTCTCTCTTGATTGAACCCAGACCTATACTCTACCACTGAGTTATATCCCCAATTCTTTTAAATTTTAAGAAAGAGTTTCACTAAGCTTCCCAGGCTGGCCTCAAAATTGTGATCCTCCTGCCTCAGCCTCCTGAATAGCTGGGATTACAGATGTGTGCCACCACACTTGGCTGGAAACCTAAGACCTTATTGAGGGTAGAACTGAGTTCTATTTATCATCACAAGCCTAAGCATCCTCTTTGGAACACAATAATAATTAAATGCCAAATCAGCTTTGTTGGATGAATCGTGAAAGAATTAAATAACTGTTGGATTTTCTAACTCCCAGATTCACTATCAGGCCTAGAGCAAACCAACGTGAGACCAGCATGACGCTTGTGCTTCTTGCAGGCAGCGAGGACCCTCATGCATCTTAGCTGTTTCAAACAAATGAACACTGTGTTTATTTTCTTATATCTTTACCAATACTGTGCACCATCAATATTTTTAATCATTTCCATTTTTATGGGCATTGCTATTTTAATTTTTTGTTGCTGATATTCAGAAGCACATCTCATGTTTCCTGGGAAATTGTTTCTCCTTTGTGAATGAGGGATGCACTTGTCTATTGTTCTAGCTCCCAACGTTGCTGTCAAGAAATACACATCATTCTGATAGTTGATTTTAGTATGAAATTTTTCTTCCCTTGCACAGCCTGGAAACTCGTGGGCTCTTTTGTTTGTTCTTAGTGTTCTGAAATTTTGTTTCAAGATGATAGGCATTGTATTGGCTCTATTTTGAACACTTGAATAGTCCATTCCATCTGAAAGCCTATGTCACTTAGTATAAGAAAAATATATTTGGATTATTTCTTTGATAATAGCCTGGCCTTCCCCTATCTTTTTTTCTCCTGTTTTCCCTTTCTGGAGTTTCCTTTGTGTAAATATCCAACCTTCCATATCTGTCCTCAACCTTCTTTCTCCTATTTTCTCCTACTTTCCAGTAAAGTTTCTCAATTTTATCTTCCAATCCTTCTACCAAGTCTTTCATTTCTACGAATTCTCTAAATGTTCTTTTTGAGCTGGGCGAGAAGCTGAGACAGGAGGGTTGCAGGTTCTAGGCCAGCCTCAGTGATATAGCGAGACTATCAGCAACCTAGTGAGACCCTGTTTCAAAATAAAAAATAAAATGCACTGGGGGTGTAACTTGGAGGTAGAACACCCCTGGGTTCAGTCCCCACTACACCACACACACACACACACACACACACACACACAGTCCTTTCTGTCAAGTATCCTGTTATTGCTTCATTTATATCACATCTTCTCTTCATCCTCAAAGATATCTACAGTTCTTTTGAAATTTCCTCCTTCTCCCTTCTCTGTACCTTCCAAGTTAACTTTTCCTAGTTTCTCACATGGAAGTTCTTAGGATCAAAAGGGAGGGGCTTGTGTCAACCCTAAATAAATAAATGGAGCATGGAGGTTATGAAGGAAGGGTTCTCGTGCATGACTGCCCGATAATGGTGACTATCACAAAAGACTTTGCTAGAACCACAACTTTACACACACACACACTTCTGCAGACATCTACCCAACAACTGTTTAAGCTTGAACTGACAACACCATTGTTATTGGTCCTTGTCACGAAGGAACAGTATTTCAAAATATCTTACATAATTCTCCTCTTTTTGCTTTTCAGATCTTCTCCTTAGCAGGGCACTGTGGTACACGTCTATAATCCCAGTACTCAGGAGGCTGAAACAGGAAGATTGCAGGTTTGCAGCCAGCTTCAGCAACTAGTGAGGCCTTCTGCAACTTAGGGAGACCCTGTTTCAAAATTAAAAAATAAAATAGGGCTGGGGGTGTAGCTCAGAGGTAGATGCCCTTAGATTCAATCCCCAGGACCACACACACAGACACAGACACACACACACACAGACACACACACACACATACACACATACACACTCATACACAGACACACATAAACATACACACACACACACACACACACACACACACACACTCTTCCCCTGCCTCAACCTCCTTTCATACGCATGTAGTTTACTGTGGCACCCCCATTCCAACTGCAATGTCATGCTATCCCCAAATAAACTTAATCCGTAGAGAATCTTTCTCTGTGTGCTATTTAGGTTGACACTCATATGCTTTCCTCTCTGGCTGTTAGAATACGTAACCAAAGAGCAGATTGGAAGCTCAGAATGTGTGCAGGGTTAGTGGACTGTGGTCTCCACTTTGAGAAGCCCTAGCTTCTTAGGACACCACTGACAGCAGAAGATTCGCTCTTCTCTGCAGGAATCCTGTCCCTCCAGCCCGGAGGATGCCCTCCAGATGCCAGGCTTCAGGAGCTCTGCAGGGGAAGAGGGCTGCAAGCCTTGCATCCAACGTCTCCACCTTCTTTTATCTCTATTTTCAGCAAAGTATCCCACCCTGCACTTGTTCTATGCCTGCACTATTCTCTCCAGGAAACCACTCTCTGCAGTCCAGGTTTGGGGACGGAAGCAGCCCGGTACAAAGCTCTATGGGAACGGTGGAGAGGCTCCTGAAGTTCTCACCTCTTACAGGGACTAACAACCCATCCTCTCTGGTTTTTGGCTTCGCTGTTCCTTCATCGGTCCCTGATATGTCCAGTCCCTGAGACACCGAGTTCTGGAGTATAAGTCTAGTTTTCTCTATTGCCGCTTGGTTTTCTCTACTGTCAGCTGAGGACTCGGATTCTAGGAACCAGTTTGCAGTAGTAGCTTTGGCTACTGCCTTCTCTGCCCTCTTTGTCCTTGAGGATTAACTCAAAAGCACAGACAGAAACAAAACCCCCTTTATTCCTATTTTTGTAGGATTTCAGGCAGTTAAGTTAGGTATCTGATTGGATTTGTTTATTCATTCATTTATATTTGATACTTGGGATTGAACTAGGAGCATTCTACCTCCAAGCTACACCCCCAGCCCTAATTTAGTTTTTATTTGGAAATAGAGTCTTACTAAGTTTCTGGGGCTGGCTTCAAACCTCCTGTCTCAGCCTCTCAATTGGACATCCTTAAACAGAGGTCTCCATGAACTCTTTCAGATGAACTTGAGAACCCTTTGTTTTGCTAAAAAGGTAACTGTTGTCGATCCACTCTCTTCCACCCAAAAGGCCACGCCCTGGGTCTCATCCATCACTGCCACTTCCATTTGCCCAACCACTAATTTCCAGCTTTATATTTACTATAGCATTTCCTTTCTATTGATTTGTTTTGTGGTTATTTTATTGCATGCTTGAATTGAATGCTTCTTAATCTCTTTCTTATTTAGTAAGAAATAAAGCATTTAAATAAATCATTTAATAAGTAAAGCATTTAATAAATAAAGCATTTAATCATGAATGTTCTTCAGTATGTTTGTGGCCAATTGTATGGTTGTTGATATCTAATATTTTCACTGTCATTCAATTCTAAAGAGGTAGTACTTCTCATTTTGGTTTCTGACAGGACTTTTTTTTAGAAGATCCATCTTGAGTTTTCAAATGGAATTGATTTTTATTAATGTCTAACGTTGGTTGTTTCATTCCCCAATATGAGAAAAGAGACTGATGAAAATTTTACAAAAATGTTTAATTTTTATTTTATGCCACTCCTATTTTAAAAATTCTTTTCACTACCTTCCAACTTCCTAATTACCTTATGCAAGTTATTTAGACTTCATGGTAAAGTTTAAGTGAAACTGCATTCATATGCTTTTCTCTACACGACTGCAAGGTGTTCGTTCACCATCCAGAAACATTGGAAAGATGCAAATGATTAAGATTCCTTTGTAGGAAAGAAATGTAATGACAAACAAAGAGCTTTCAGTTCCTGACATTTAAATGGCATTTTGCAGTAAGACAATAGGGGAATAGACTTGAAAGTCAGTTGAAAACAAAGAAATGCCTAAACTCCTTTGCTTCTACTCAATGTATCAAACGCTAGGCCTGGACCAGAGGATGTAGAATTTCTCCCAGCGTTCACAGAAAATAAGTCTGCCCAGGAAGCCTGGGATCCAGAGAGGTAGAGGGTGTTAAGCAGAGGCGTGCAGGGTGAATTTGCACCTGGGTGGTGGGAAGATCAAGACAAACAGGTGGGACATGGGGCTTGAGAGTAGGAAGTCAAATGGGGGTCCCAGTTTCCCTTCTTGGAGCCCTGGCTTGGTGTGGGCAACTGATGGTGAGCCTCCATTTTCCAGGACATGGGAGGCGCCTGAAGTTAAGGGCAGCCCTGTTATAACAAGGGAGGCCCCAGTACAATGGAGACGGTGGGCAGTGTAGTCGCACAGCACTAAATTTGTTCAAATCTGAGGGGGGGGGGCACTGGACTAACGAGCAGCTGCTAATGACCTGGGCGTGTGGTGGGGTGGCTCACCTGAGCTCCAGCCCGGCAGAGACTGTGGCCAAGGATCAGCAGCTGCAGTGAAGGTTGAGGGGAGGGTCAACAGGGCTCTGACAGAACCTAGAAAAATTAACTATAAGTTCATCCCCTTCAGAGGCCAGATGCAGACCCGAGCAGGACGGCAGCGTAGGACAAGACCGTTAGTCACCTTTCAGCAGATTCCAGCCAGTGCACAGCAAGGGCCAACTTGAGATCAAAGTGCTCCCTTTAAGCTGGGTGTGGTGGCACACGTCTATAATCCCAATACCTGGGAGGCTGGGACAGGAGGATCGCAGGTTCCAGGACAGCCTCAGCTACTTGGTGAGGTCCTTGGCAATTTAATGAGACCCTGTTTCAAACAAACAAACAAGCAGGGCCTGGGGTGTAGCGCAGAGGTAGAATGCCCCTTGGCTCATCTCCAGTACCAACCAAAAAGTGTTTTTGTCCCAGTGACATGATACTCTGGGCCCCCACCCCATGTTCCAGATATCGTGATGGACAGAACGAGGGAGCTGCAGTGAAACCAGGGGAAGGCACAGTCAGGCCCATAACCTGAGTTAAGCCTGGACATTGCATCAATTATTGTTTTAAACCAAACTGGCATAAAAACAACCGGACTATAATTTCAAGAATTTCCTTCCCAGCACTCAGCAGGTGGGGGTTCTAAGCGGGTTGAGAATTGCTGGGAATCTTGCTTTATAAACTGAAGGATCTGATTAAATAACTCTGAGGCGGAGCTTGAGTCTCATTGCTCATCATTGCGGTGATATTTTTTTTTTACTTGCTCAAGTTTTTGAAACTCAGTTTGGAACTCACATGTACCTTCGGCTAGAGAGCTCCGAGGCAATCCTTTTCAGAAAGAGTAGGGCTGCCTGAACACATCCTTCTTTCATCTTCCACAACGACCCATAGTTTGTCTTGTATAGATTTCTCAGAAAATGAGTTTTTCCCCCTCCAAAAATTTGCCACCGTGGCTCCACACAGTGCTTGGCATCTGGAATTGCAGACAACAATTCTGATGCCAATTTCTTTGTAGGCAAACTGCTTATGGTGCTTGTTAGTTTGCAAAACAGTTATTTTATCCTGGGAAATCAAGTGTGGAATTTCTGATTTGTTTCGGCTTTTTCAATAATTCTGCTGAATACGTGTGAGACACTCTGAGTTGGAGTTCATGCCATTCTTAAACTTGGGGACTTTTTCTTTGGGTGTTTCCTTATTGTTTGTTCACCGTCTGCTTGTATACATTCATACAGTGGGGCAAGTGCTATTCAGAGATGAAAAAGGATTGAGCTATCAAGCATAAAAGATGTGGAGGAAGCTGGGTGTGGTGGCACACACCTGTGATCCTAGTACTTGAGAGACTGAGACAAGAGGACCCCAGGTTCAAGGACAGCCTCGTCAATTTTGCAAGACCCTCAGCAACTTAGTGAGACACTGCTTTAAAAAATAAAAAGGCTGGGGGTGTAGCTCAGAGGTAGAATGTTCCTGAGTTCATTCCCCAGTACCAAAAAAAAAAAAAAAAAAAAAAAAAAAAAAAAAAAAAAAAAAAAAAAAAAAAAAAAAAAAAAAAAAAAAAAAAAAAAAAAAAAAAAAAAAAAAAAAAAAAAAAAAAAAAAAAAAAAAAAAAAAAAAAAAGGAAGAATATTAAGTGATATTGCTTAAGTAAATAAAGTCTATCTGAGATGCTACCAGAGTATTGGTCCAACTATATGACTTTTTTGGAAAAGGTAAAACTATGGAGGTAGTAAAAAGATCAGTGGATGTTGAAGAGGAAGAGAAAAAGCATGAAAATACAGAGAACAGGGAATCGAAGCTATTCTGCATGATGCTGCAATGGTGGATACATGGTAGGCATTTCTCAAAACCCATAGCAAGCTGGGAGTGATGGCGCACGCTTTAATCCCAGTATTTGGGAGGCTAAGACAGGAGGATCGCAGGTTCTGTGATTGTGGCCAGCCTCAGCTACTTAGTGAGGCCCTCTGCACTTACTGAGACCCAGTTTCAAAATAAAGAATAAAAAATAGGTCTGGAGGTGTAGCTCAGAGGTAGAATGCCCCTGGGTTCAATCCCCAGTACCACAAAAAAAAAAAGAAAGAAAAAAACACCATAGCAAGAGTGGGAAGGGGTATATGGGAACTCACTGTGATTTGTGCTAACATTTCTGTAAACCTAAAGCAGTTTTTAAAAATTAAGTCTAGCTGGGCACAGTGGTACACGTGTATAATCCCAGTACTTGGAAGGCTGAGAGAGGAGGATCATTTAAGGTCAGCCTTAGCAACTTAGTGAGGCCCTCAGCAACTTAGCAAGACCTTGTTCCAAAAGGAAAAATAAAATAGGGCTGGGGGTGTAGCTCAGAGATAGAATGCCTCTGGGTTCAATCCCCAGTATCCTCCCCCCCAAAAATAAGTCTATTAATTAAAAACAAAACAACCTTCCTACCCACTCCCTATCCCTCCAAATTTCGCCAAGTAAAAAATAGGTTAAAAATAAATATTGAAGGGACAAGGAACAACTTGGAGTCGTTCTGGATTACTGGCGCTCTCCTCAATAGCATCTCACTCCCACGCTACTGTGATCCGTCTTGCCTCTCCATTTGGAAATAAAAATGGATCCACATATGTTGTCCTGACAAATTATCAATAAAGCTTGGCGGTTTTGAAAGAGGGGTTCTTCCTATCACAAAGACCTCCACAAATAAGGCCACTGTGCCCTTATTAAGCAAGTACCCCTGCAGGGATGTCGGCCTGGCCCGGCACCGTCGGTTCAACCTCAGTGGATTTCCAGTCTTGGCAACTTGGTGATATTCTGTTTCAAAATAGTAAATAAAAATCGGGCTGGGGGTATAGTTCAGGAGCAGGATGCTCTTGGGCTCAGTCCCTAGTAAAATACACACATACACACACACACACACACACACACACTCACACACGCACACACATTTATGACTACCCTAATTCGCATCAAATTCCCAATAGCTGGTCCTACCTGCTAATCTTCATAAAGAATGTTGAGCTGCATGGACTAACATCCTCTTTTCTTGTTATAAAAGTACTAACTCCTCTCCCTAGGTGAGAGGAACACTTGTGTGACATTCCTCCTTCCCTCTCTCCCTCCCCTCTTTCACTCCTTCCTTCTTTTTGAGCCTAGAGGCAGTCTACCTCTGATGTATATCCTAGCCCTTAATTTTTTTCTTTCTTTTTTTTAAATTTTGAAACATGACCTCACTAAGTTGCTGAGGCTGGCCTCAGACCTGTGATCCTCCTGTCTCAGCCTCCCAAGTACTGGGAATACAGGGGTGCTCCAACAGGCCCAGCTTCCTTGTCTGGTTTCTAGCTGGACTTATGCCACTCAATTTGCAAATTTGTCCCATGCTCAAATAAAACTGTTGTCACTTTTATTATAATCTCGTTTGTGACTTTTAGTTCACAGATGATGTGCTCTTAAAGGAGGTTGGCTAGGTACCTTGCATGTAGTGAACATTTGGTAGCTACTAGCTAAATCAATATAACTCTACACCAATTCTTCAAATTACTTTTAAACCCAAGGACAGTAAGTTGTTAAATGTGTTGCCATTCTCATGAAAAGAATTAAGATATAAAGTTGACCTTAACTTTACATAGTTTCCTCCTGGCCAAACACTTTTAGATGATCTTCTTCAAATGAATTGTACTAAATGAATTGTATTAAATGAACTATATTAAAGGGTGATCTTTTAATAATTGAGTAGTAACTGTGTTGTAAAGTAACAAGGAAAGAAAACTGTTCAAAGTGAGAAAAAACAAAAGGAATCTACATGCTAATCTCAAACTGATGCCTCTTGATCTTACATTAATCAACTCTTATCACATTAGTATGCAAAGGTTATTAAATTCCTCAGGCCTCCATCCATAAAAAATAAACCTTGACCTAATTTTAATTTTGTAGGCAAAGAGAAAATAATTAGTTTACTTGGTATAGTGTGCTGAATAATGGTTCCCCAAAGATGTCTATAGTGTAATCTCCAAAACACATGGATATGTTACATTAGACAGCAAAAGGGATTTAGTGGGTGTGATTAAGTTAAAAATTAAGACTATTCTGGGTTATCCTGGTGGGCCTAATGTAAGCACAGTGCCCTTGAGAGAGGGACACAGGGGGCTTTGGAGTTGGAAAGCAAGTGCTGTGACCCAGAAGCAGTGGAGAACAGACAGACCTGAGGATGCTCACTGCTGTAGGAGGAGGCCGAGAGCCCAGGCATGTAGAACCTTCTAGAAGCCAGAAAAGGCAATGGTGTGGAGTCTATCCTGGTGCCTCCAAGGGGTTCAGAACCAACCAGCTCAGGACTTGACCTTAGACCAGTGGGACTAACTTTAGATTAAAACAAAAACAAACAAACAAAAAACAGTAAACAACAAAAGGTTTTGTGTGTTGTGTCGGGCGAGGGTTCAAAATCTGCCCAGTCAACCCAGGGGAGGGACTCCAGGAAATGAAAAGTCTTCTTGGGAAGCAGGTATCAGGGGACTTGTGTTGTACATCAAGAAATAATGCATACCGCCAGGTGTGGTGGCGCACGCTTGTAATCCCAGCATTTGGGAGGCTGAGACCAGAGGATCTGGGTTTGCGGCCAGCCTCAGCTACCTAGTGAGGCCCTCTGCAACTTATGAGATCCTGTTTCAAAATAAAGAATAAAAAATAGGGCTGGGGGTATAGCTTGGAGGTAGAATGCCCCTGAGTTCAATCCCCAGTACCGCAAAAAAAAAAAAAAAAAAAAAAGAAATAACGCATACCTACCCACAAGGTATTGGTTTATAGTGGTTAGAATTCTATCCAGTAAAATCAAGAAAAATGCAAATGTTTGACTATTTGTAGGTCAGGGTTTGTTTTGTTTTGTTTCTGAGTTGTGGTCTCCCTGTATTGCCCAGGCTGGCCTCCTCTGGCCTCTGCCTCCCGAATAACTGGGATTATAGCATGTGCCACCATGCCTGGCTCTGTAGATCAGAATTTTAAAAGGAAAGCGCTATTTAGTAGATGTGTGGAAATTGTCTATGGAGCCAAATTCCATGGACTGGAGCCAGGAGGCTGCACTTGGCAGTTGTGCCCTTCATACTGTGGTCAAGTCCCAAGTTCATTTCTGTATGGTGAGACTGTGTAGCAGTCCTTTCTAGCTGCCCTAACAACATATCACAAGCTGGGCGACTTACAAATAGCACATTGATTTTTACAGTTCTGGAGGCTGGAAGAGCAAGATCGAGGCACAGGCTGATCTGGTGTCTCCAGAGACAGCACCTTCTCCCTGCACCCTCACAGGGTGGGAGGGGCTGCCGGCTGAGGACACCAATGCTACTTCCGAGGGCAGAGCCCTTGTCTTAACCATCTCCCAAAGGCCTCACCTAATACTGACGTCCTGGAGATTCATTTTCAATATCTGCAGTCTGGGAGACCACAAATATTCAGACCATGATAGAATAGATAAATCCTCAAGGAGCTCTCTCCTCCCCTCCCTTCCCTCCCCCTCCCCTCCCCTCCCCCTTCTCTCTCTCCTC
>PVLC010046539.1:0-11429 GCA_004027655.1 Graphiurus murinus | reverse complement strand
AAAAAAAAAAAAAAAAAAAAAAAAAAAAAAAGGGTTGGGGTTGTAACTTGGAGGTAGAATGCTTCTGGGTTCCATCCCCAATAACAAAAAAATAAAATAAAATAAGCTAGGCGTTGTGGCACATGATTATAATCCCAATACTTGGGAGGCTAGGACAGGAGAATTACAGGTTCTCGGCCAGCCTCAGTTACTTAGTGAGGCCCTCTGCAACTTAGTGAGACCCTGTTTCAAAACAAAGAATAAAATATAGGACCGGGGGTGTAGCTCGAAGGTAGAATGTCCCTGGATTCAATCCCTAGTACTAAAGAAGAAGAAGAAGAGGAGGAGGAGGAGGAGGAGGAAGAGGAAGAGGAAGAGGAGGAAGGAGAAGAAGAAGGAGACGGCTGCAGCCATTTCTGCGCTTTGAGTGCTTCCTAAGAGCAGAGCTGCAAGCATTCCCCCCCCCCCATGCAGGGACAGCGACTGTGGGATCTGGGGGGGCTCAGCGGTGGGGTGGAGGGCTGGTTCCCACCTGGCACAGGCGAGACGCTGGGACTGCAGTGTAGACGTACCCCAAGGAGGACAGTCCTTCCTCTAAGGGGTGTCTCGGGTCCCCCACAGCTCTGGGGGTCAGGCAAGGGAGCAGGGATGGGTGGTCCTGAGCGTGAACTCCTAAGAAACCCCTCTGGAACCCAAGATGCAGGCAAGCGACTCCATGGTGGCGGTGGGGACTGCGGTGCCCACCCATTTTGCACTTGGTCTGTCCCACATGCCCTTGAAGATTTCGAGGTGACACCGTCTTTGTGATCGTTCCAAATATTGCTGTTAGGACGTCCACGGGGGAGGGCCTGTCCTGATCATTCCTGCTCCCCCCTGAGCCCCTGTCCTGAGTCCTCCCACCTCCCCTCCTGGCCACCATAAATGACACTTTTCTGTCATTTCTCCAAAGCAGGCTCTTTAATGGTTGCTTAATATTCATAATTAGTATGCTAATGTTCCCTGCACCTCTCTGGGCGGCCCCCCCCACTTCCTGGCTATTGTCCTTTAGCTGTATGACAGCAGTGCCCTGAGGGCTCAGCTGACTCCCTTGGGGACTCCTGGACAGCAGCCCCCTGGGTGGGGCCCCCTGGGTCTCTGGCCATGCCACGGACAGTGCCTGCCTGGCCGGTCCCTCCTCTTCCTCTGCTTCCTACCACGTGGGGTAGGGAGAGGAGATGGCCGTGAGTTTGAAATACACTTTTGACAGGGATTTACTTTCTTATGTTTAATTGAAAGCGGTGAAGTTGAGGCATGAATATTCAGTGGCGGAGGCTGCTGGCACCCAGCCAGCTCTCTGTGATTCGGGATGCACCCAGCACGGGGCCTGTCCAGGGGGAGCGGCGGGGGGAAGCTATTAATTGAAATAGCTTCATTAATTAGTAATTAACAGCAGGGTAATGACTATGTCACACGTCGTATTTCAGCGGATGCCCTTCATGTGTTATGGGGCCTTTAATTAAAGGACGTGCATTTTAATTAAAGGCAAGCTCAGCCCTTTGGCCTTTGGAATACAAAAGATGCTCCTGACTTCCAAAGAACCTGCCGGGGAGGCTGGTGGCCATGAGGGTCACAGGCTAGCGCAGGGAGGACCCCAACCCCAGAGCCACAGAGGGGAGACTGTGAGCCCCGTGAGGGCCTGCCCAGCTTTCCGGCCCTGGAGTCCTGCAGGGGGCCTGGAGCTGGGCCTGGAGGAAGGAGAGCGACTGTGGGGCCAGCCCCGTCCTTCCCAGTCCCTCCCCGTGCTGAGCAGGTGGCAGGGAGGCCTCAGTGGCCATCCAGCCCAGTGCTGAGCAGGGAGCTCGGGCACTCTCCTCGCCAAGATTCGTGGCTACTCAAAAGTTGGGGAGTAAAGGCCGTCAGGCAGACCCCTCCTCTGGCAGTCGTGCTGGCCCCTGAGGGAGCCTCAGCCTCCACCTCCCCCGGGCCTGGGCTTCCTCCAGCTTCTTTCCTCCTGTCCTAACCCCCCAGTTGACCTTGAAAATGATCATGAAGATGATCGTGCTGCCGTGTCCTTGGGAAGGCCGACACGGCCAGCAGGGAGGGGCTTCACACCACAGCCTGCTCATCCGGTCCTGGAGAGGACCCCCAGCTGCCCCTCAGGTCCCACCCTGCTCCAGGCCTCCTCCTGGACCAGCAAGCAGCCAGCTTCCAGCCCTCCTGCCTTTCCAGCTCCTGCCCTCTCCATGTCTGTCTCCCCGTGTCTCTGCCTCTCGCCCTTCCCGTGTCTGCCTCTGTCTTACATAGAGCACGTTCACACATTGAATACACACCGTCTGCTCACACATGTGTGCAGATGGCACACCTGCATGCTCACACACCACACAAACATGTGTGCACATGCATATAGGCACACAGAGCCCCTCCACACTTGCACGCATGTGCAGAACCATGTAATGCATGTGTGCACACATGCACATAGACACACGAATGCACGTGTGGTCGTGTTACACAGGGACATGGGCACAGGAACACTTGAACTGTGCCACCCTCTACCTCACAGGGGGACCTGGTGGTTGGGGAGGGGCTTCCAATTGCATGAGGTGCTGTGTAGTGCTCGTGCTCCCTGGTAAAGGGCTGTCTCCTGGGGTGTGGGAGCACTTGTCCCCGCCCCTCCCTGTGGCTCTGCAGCTTCAGGGGACACCTGGGACCCTCATCCCCACGCTGTCGAGCACCCATGTGCCCCCTCTTAGTGCTCATCTCAGGCAAAGGTAGGCAGGGGGAGGAGAGGGTCATCCACCCCGGGTCCTGAGGCCACTTTAAAACCAGGCCCACCTGTAATCCTAGGACTTGGGAGGCTGAGACAGGAGGGGCTGGTACCTCCATCCTGGCACCAGACCAGGATGTCAGAGTTGTAGCAAGGGTGCGCAGGTCCTGTAGGGTGCTGGGTGGGGGGGTCAGAGCTGGGGCTGGACAGGCTGGGGGAAAGCGGGGTGTCCTAGAGGAGGGAGCAGCCCCGGGCCCCTCAGTTGCTGGGGAGCTTGGTATGGGTAGTATGGGTAGGGGGTTGTGCGATCCCAGCACCCTGCCCTGCTGGGGACCCTCTTGTGATCCCCCCCACCCGAAGCTGTCTCATTTTTGCTCACAGTTGCTGCTTGGAGAGAACTTGGCCAACGCCGGTGTCGCCCTCCATAAGCACCTGTGCGGAGCCGGGCGCTGGACCTCGGCATGGCTTTAGGAAGAAGGCTTCAGCAGCGGTTTCCATGCCGAGGTCCTACCCATCGAGACACTATCAAGCACGCCAGAGACATGCAGCATGAAATGTGGCCTGTCCGGTTACTTCCTTTTTGTTGAGGTACTGGGGATTGAACTCAGGGGCATTCTACCTCCGACCCCCAGCCCTATTTTTTATTCTTTATTTTTGAAACAGGGTCTCACTAAGTTGAGGAGGGCCTCACTAAGTAGCTGAGGCTGGTCGAGAACCTGTGATACTCCAGTCTCAATTACAAGCGTGTGCCACCACACCAGATTCCAGCCCTATTTTATTTTATTTTAATTTAATTTTTGCAGTACTGGCAATTGAACCCAGGGGCATTCTGCCTTGACCTCCTGAGTCACTGGGATTACAGGCATGTGCCACCGCACCTGGCTTCCATTTCCATGTTTAATTGGCTGAAGTGATTTTAACCAGGGTTAATTTTTTTTTTCCAGTACTGGGGATTGAACCCAGGGGCAGTCTACCTCTGAGCTACACCCCCAGCTTCCCTTTTTTTTGCAGTACTAGGGATTCAACTCAGGGGCATTCCACCTCCGAGCTATACCCCAGCCCTATTTTTTATGCTTTATTTGAAACAGGGTCTCACTAAGTTGCAGAGTGCCTCACTAGGTAGCTGAGGCTGGCCTCGAATCCGGATCCTCCCATCTCAGCCTCCCAAATGCTGGGATTACAAGTGTGTTCCACCACACCCAGCTCTATTTTTTATTCTTTAATTTGCAACAGGTTCTCACTAAGTTATGGAGGGCCTCACTAAGTAGCTGAGGCTGGCCAAGGACCTGGATCCTCCGGTCTCAGCCTCCCAAGTACTGGGATTACAATCGTGTGCCACCACGCCCGGCTTGTGTAATTCTTTTCATTCGTTTATTTGCAGAAAATGAAGGTGAGAGCCAGGTGTGGTGGTGCACGCTTGTGATCCCAGTACTTGGGAAGCTGAGACTGGAGGATCCAGGTTGGTGGCCAGCCTCAGCTATTTAGTGAGGCCCTCCGCAACTCAGTGAGACCCTGTTACAAAATAAAGAATAAAATAGGGCTGGGGGTGTAGCTCGGGGGTAGAATGCCCCTGAGTTCAATCTCCACAAAAAAAAAGAAAGGAAAAAAAAGGAAATGAAGGTGAGAGAAAAGCCCCCACCTCACCCCAGCAGGTGGCAGCCGTTTGGCTGGAGGCTCCCCTTGGGCGCTGGGCCTGGCGGGGCATTGGCGGGGCATTGGCGGGGCCCCAGCCCCTGGGGAGGTCTGGCCCTGCGGGGGGCTCTTCCTTCCGCAAGTCTGTCTCATACCCACAAGCCTCCCTTCGTCCATCTCCCGTTGCCTCCCTGTCCCGCACGAGAGGGTTGCTGCCTGTGTGCTTGCGGGCAAGATTCAAAGGGGCTTGAAGAATAACTGTTTTCCTAAGTTTTAGCTGACATTCAATTTTAATGACTTTCTAAACAAAGTAACCGCGACGCGCCCTTTTATGGTTTGCTGATGTCTGACAGGTGTTTTGCCCATGTGGGAAGCAGCTGCTGAGAGCGGCTCCTAACAGCTCATAAATAACAAGCACTTAGCGTCCCGCTTTGTAGGTGGCGCTGCCCACGGCCAATTTGTTCCTCAGAAGTGGCCACGACGGCCTGTCAATCAGCTCTTGCCGCCGGCACTTTGTGGTGATTAGAAGCCCCTCGGAGAGCGAGGACTCCAAATTAGTTTTAAATAAAAAATAAGAATATTCATGTTGCTGAACATCTGAAGGTGGGGGAACGGCAGAACCCCGGCTGGAGGCTGGGGTCCAGTGCCCGGGGGAGGGGGCCGCCGGCCTAGGCCCACGGGGGTCCCCAGGGACCAGGCGGCGGCGGGGGCCACCAAGAGCCACTGAGGGGGGGTGGCAGGCTCTGCAGAGCCAGCGGGACGCGCAGAGTGCAGTCCATGAGGGCACAGCTCCTGCCCACCTTTGCTGGGACATGAAAGTCCCTCCCGCTGTTTCCTTTAAAGGGGGGACGAATTCCCTTTGAAGACGTGCTAGCTAGGTGAGCAGGGGACACCCGTGGCCTGCCTTCCTCTCCACCCGTCTCCTGGGCCCCGGCCATCCTCCCTTCCTCCACGTCCTCTGCCCTCCACGCTGGGGTAAGTCATGGCTAGCTGCCGTCCCCTGGACAGTGAGGGCGGTGACCAGCCAGACAGACCCGCCCTGCCCCACTCATGGAGCCTGGAGTCCTCTGCCTGTATCGGTGGACACTGGGTCTCCTCCGGCACCAGGCCGGGGCCCAGCGGGCAGGTCCCTGTTGGAGTAGGCAGGGGCCTGGCAGGCAGATGCCTCAGTGAGGGTGGGCAGGTGCCCCAGGCCTGCTCCAGGACACCTGTGGGGAGTGCTCTATCCCAGCCGAGGGTAGGGCCGGAGCACAGATATGTTCTCATTCTCTTTTTTTTGCAGTACTGGGGATTGAACCTGGGGGCACTTGACCACTAGGCTGCACTCCCAGCCTATTTATGGATGTATGTATGTAAGTATGTATGTATTTATTTATTTATAGTACTGGGGATCAAACCCAAGGGCATTCTACCTCTGAACTACACCCCCCCCCCGCCAGCCCTATTTTATTTTTATTTGGAAACAGTGTCTTGCTAGTTTGATGAGAGTCTCACTACTTGTCCTCGAACCTATGACCCTCTCCTATCTCAGTACTCAGTACTCAGTACCTCATCCCAAGTACTGGGATGACAGGTGTGCAACACCGTGCCCGGCCCTTTTTATTTATTTTGAGACAGGGTCTTACTAAGTTGCCCAGGCTGGCCATGAGATTGCAATCCTCCTGCCTCAGCCTCTGGAGTCGCTGGGGTCACAGTATGACAAGTCTTCAACCTCCTGCCTCAGTTTCCAGAGTCCCTGGGAGCACAGTACGACTGGTCTTCAACAGCAGGGATCTGAGCTGCCCTGGTCACCCCCTTATTCCTACAGCAGGGACCCACTGAGTCCAGGGCAAAGACCGGACCCTGCTCCCTGTCCCCACGGCAGGTCTTCGACCTCTGACCTCCACTCCAGTCAGGGAAACTGACACCATCCTCCCCCAACCCTCTCCAGATGTCCCCTCTTCTCCCCTGAGCACCATGCTACCTCCTCTGGTCTCTGCACGTTCTGTTCCCCGACCTGGACACCCCAAGTCACCTCCTCCAGGAAGCCCTCCCACTCCTGGGGCTGCTCTCTGCTTCCTACCATGCCCGCCGTCGAGCCCACCATCGACTGGACTCTACTAGGCGTGGCCAGGCGCGCTTGTCCATCCCACACCCTCAGCAGATGTGCTCCTGCAGTGGTTAAGTACGTGCAACGTGAAATACAGCACTTTAGCTACGGCTGAGGGTGCGTTTCTGTGGCATTAAGTACAGTCACAATGTTGTGTCACCAGCACCAACATCTATTTCCAAAACTTTTCACTTTGCTGAAAACACACCGGTGGCCAGGAGCAGTCGCCAGACTGTTCACCACAGGCTCTGGGCGTCTCCGACCTGCTCCGGACTTGCCGTAGAACTGCACACCACCTGGCTTCTTTTTTTTTTTTTTTTTTTTGCGGTACTGGGGATTGAACTCAGGGGCGTTCTACCTCCGAGCTACACCCCCAGCCCTATTTTTTATTCTTTATTTTGAAACCGAGTCTCACTAAGTTTCGGAGTGCCTCACTAGGTAGCTGAGGCTGGCCGCGAACCCGGATCCTCCGGTCTCAGCCTCCCGAATGCTGGGATTACAAGCGTGTGCCACCATGCCCGGCTCAACCACCTGGCTTCTTTCCCCGAGCACGGTGTTTTCAAGGTTTATCTGTGGGGAGGTGAGTGTCAGTCCTCCTCCTCTTCCTCCTCCTCCTCTTCTTCCTCCTCCTTCTTCGATACTGGGAACTGAACTCGGGCATTCTACCTCCGAGCTACAACCTGAGCCCTTTTTATTTTTTGTTTTGAGAAGGGATCTCATTAGGTTGCTGAGAGTCTCCCCACATTGCTGAAGTTCTCCTTGAGCCCACAATCCTCCTGCCTCAGCCTCCCAAGTGCTGGAATCGCAGGCATGCACCACCACACCTGGCTGCGTATTCTTAGACTGAATATCTGCTATCGTTAGTGGGGCGTTGGGGCCGACCTCGCCTTGGTGATTGTGTTGTACAGAATAGTGCCTGTGTGATGCCTCTGTGAGTTTGTCTGAGTCCCTGTTTCCAGTTGTGACTGTCCTCGATTCCCCTCCACCCCCCGCCGTTGGTTGCTCTGAGCTGACAGGGAGGCCATAGTGGACCATGTCTTTTGCCCCTAGATGTGGCACATTTTGACGTAGGCAGAGAAGAGCCGCTGCTGCCGGGACAGTGCCTGGCCCTCCTCTCACGCAGCCTGCCCTCCCTTCCCCTGTGGGCCCCAACGCCAGCGCAGCCCCCGGGGTTCTTTGCTGGAGGGTCTGGGTTCGAGAGCCTTCCGTGACGGCCCAAGTCTCCAGCTAAGTCCCCACCACATTGCTAAATATTTTAGCAAAGGAAAAAAATGTTAAACGTGTGGCCAGATGTCCAAGTCGCCAAAGTGCTTAAGGCGTTTGACTGATAAAAAGCTGGAGCCGCTGGTGGATGGGGATTGAAAAGCCGCCCCAGGCAAGTGTGCGGTATTAAAAACATCCCCGGCTCTTTTGTACGGGGCTGTGCGCTCCGAGGTTTGAAGCCAGCGTCCATCTGTTGCCGCCACGCGGCCTGACGCTCAACAAAGCCAGAAGAAACTTGGAACAGTGGCTGCTCTGTAGCCGGACGGCATGGGACGTGTGGCCCCAAGCAGGCTGGGCACAAAGGAAGCGCCATCAATATGCATGAGGTGGGCTCAGCTCAGGGCCAGGTTGCCCTTTGGAGATTAACTGTCTCCCAGCACTCTGCCTCCTGAGTCTGTGGGAGCATCCGAGGAATGGACAGGGCTGCGGGGAGGCCATGGTTCTCTCCTGAGCACTGATGTGGGCTCAGGACCCTCGCCAAGCCAGACATTCCCCTACACCCCCAGGAAGAGGGGAAGAGAGAGGGTCCCAGACGTAGGAGCCCTGGGAGAAGGCCAAGGCTCGCAGGAGAGGGTCTCACACCACCCACGCAGGCACATCTTGCAAAAAAGGAAGCTCAAGCTGGGCACGCTTGTAATCCCAGTACTTGGGAGGCTGAGACAGGAGGATCACAGGTTAGTGGCCAGCCTCAGCTACTTAGTGAGGTCCTCTGCAACTTAGTGAGACCTTGTTTCAAAATAAAGAATAAAAAAATAAGGGCTGGGGGTGTAACTCAGAGGTAGAATGCCCCCGGGTTCCATCCCCAGTCACACACACACACACACACACACACACACACACACACACACACACACACAGGACAGGGGTGTCATCCATTCGAATGTCTGTGTGAGTGTGGCCACGTAGGGGCCCGGGGACTGACGTGGCACCAGGACAGGGCATCAGCCACACAAACTCCGAGGGGTCTGGCCTGTCTGCACCATGCACACGCAGGTGTTGACCGCTGCAATGCTGACAGTAACGGCTGTCCATCGCATCTCTCCCGGGGGCACCTGCCATCTCGCGTGGCCCTGACGTGGACGCTCGTAATCAGCTTTTCCACTGCTGTGAGCACAACACCTGCTAACACAGCCTAGAGGGGAAAGGTTTGTCTGGAGCTCAGGATTTCAGAGTCCACAGTCAGCGGCTCACGGCGGTGCAAACGGAGGCTGCAGGGAGCTTGGGGTGCTTGGAGGAAAGCCGGCCTCAGTCCTGGTGGGTGGGACCAGAGAGCATGGGAGCAGGGGCCTGTGGACACATACAGTCCCCAGGGCCCCGCCCCCAGGGACCCCTCCACATGCTTTCAATAGGTGAGCTTCTGGGGCGACATTCCAGACCCCAACCCTAAGCTCCCAGTGAGGATGTTATCGCTCACCTTCTGGGCTGGCGGCGGGGGGGAGCGGACTCAGAAGGGTCTGGCTGCAGGTGGGTCCTGGCTCTGGCCTCCCCAGCGTCAGGAAAAGGTACCACACAGGCTCCCGCCCTGGTCACTGCAAAGGACACATTTGGCCCTGGGGTCCGCAAGTGGGGTCCCGTGTGAACCTTGGAGCGGTCCACGTATGGGGCTCCGTCCGGCTCTCAATCCGTATGGAGCGGTCCACGTATGGGGCTCCGTCCAGCTCTCAGTCCGTATGGGCCCAGAGCTCCGAGACAGCGGCCTCCTCTGCCCAGGCGCACAGCAGGCGAATGTGTCCTTCTCTTTTGACTTCGGAATGTGAAGCCCCAGATTCCCAGACCTGGAAGCAAGGCAGCTCTGCTCAGGTGAGACGCTCAGGTGAGGTGCTCAAGCAAGCTGCTTAGATGAGGCCCTCAGGTGAGATGCTCAGGTGAAAAACGCTCAAGTATGGCAGCCCCCAGGCCTCAGAACCACAGCGTTTCACAGGAATTCGTCAGTTGTGACTGTTTGGCCTACCCAGCAAGACAAAGCCCCCCTGCTGGTTCTTGCCCAGGCAGACAAAGGCACCCACTCACCTGAAGTCCCTCCTTGGGGCACAGGCAGGCTGGGAGCAGGGCCTTGGCGACAGCTCTGCCCATGGCCCTGGTGTTGAAGAGCCTGTGGGGTGGTGTGATGCGGGTGGGAAGGGCTGGAGGTAAAAGGGTTGCAGATGGCAGGGGTTCAGCCGGGAAAGGGTGCAGGTGGCAGGGTGCATGCTTCAGGGGTGCAGATTTTAGGGTGAAGGTAGGAAGAGGAACAGGTGGGGAGGAGTGCATCTGACATGGGGGAGCGGAGCCGAGAAGTACAGTTGGCCAAGGCACAGCGCAGATGGCCCCCAACCTGACGGGGAGGGGCCCTGCCTGCAGGAAGCAGCCCCATGGGTTCATTCTCAGCTGGGAAACTTATTTCATGCCCCCAAGAACAGGGTCGCTTTCTTGAAAATAGTGTGTAAATTGGTTTCTGTGAGCCAGATCCTATCAAGCATTCTCATCTTGGAAGTGAGTCCGCTCTTTCTGCGGGTTCTATGGGCCCAAGGGGGAGGTGTGTTCTGGCCCAGCCTAGGAATAGGGTCTTTTTTTTTTTTTTTTATGTGTGTGTGTGGTACTGGGGATTGAACTCAGGGGCATTCTACCTCCGAGCTATACCCCCAGTCCTATTTTTTATTCTTTATTTGGAAACAGGGTCTCACTAAGTTTTGGAGTGCCTCACTAGGTAGCTGAGGCTGGCCATGAACCCGGATCCTCCGGTCTCAGCCTCCCAAATGCTGGGATTACAAGCGTGCACCACCACACCCGTCTAGGAATAGGGTCTGAAGTCCACTTCGCAGACCAGGATGCTGAGGCTCAGGTGGTCAGTAGCTTGTCTGGGTCTCTTGGGCACTGGGCCGGGCCTGGCCAGGGCTGCCCCAATGTCCCGTGCATGGCCTGTGCCTTCTGCAGTCCAGGCCAGAGGGCCGGCCAGGGCCCGGTCTGTCTGGGGGCATGTTTGGGAACCCAGTATCTGAGGTACTTCAAACTTCCTCACGGAGAATGGAGTGTGAGACTCCAGTATCCCTTCAGAATGTTCTAGTGAAACCTCTGCTTTGTCTCAGAACAACGGAAGCTTCACGTACATCCTGCGGAGGAAATTTAATACTGTGGCTTTATGTGGGACCAGAACGGCTCTCCTGTGATGCACCTGTCACCAGGGTAGGCCATTAAGTTAATGAACACCGGCATTTATTACTGTCGATACTCTCGGGGGAATGACGGGGCCAGCGTAGCTGTCTCCCCTCTCGAGCGCTTGGGCAGGGGAGTCTGGCACAGAGGGACTCCGTGGGGGTGGGTGAGGAGCCAGAGACAGCCTGCCAAGATTTGGAAAGCCCAAGTACACAGTCCTAGGGAGGGAGCACCTCACACACCCGGGGAAGGAGGTCACTTCCCAAGCTACACCCCAGCTTCATTTTTTATTCTTTTTTTTTTTTTTTTTGGTATTGGGGATTGAACCCAGGGGCATTCTCTACCTCCTAGCTACACCCCTAGCCCTATTTTTATTCTTTATTTTGAAACAGGGTATCACTAAGTTGCAGAGGGCCTCACTAAGTAGCTGTAGCTGGCAGCAAACCTGGATCCTCCAGTCTCAGCCTCCCAAGTCCTGGAATTACAAGCACGTGCCACCATGCCCGGTTCCCATTTTTATTCTTTATTTTGAAACAGGGTCTCATTAAATGGCAGAGGGCCCCGTGTTGCTGAGGCTGGCCACAAACTTGG
>PVLC010046538.1:0-11383 GCA_004027655.1 Graphiurus murinus | reverse complement strand
TCTCCTCTGAGGTGGCCTGGTCCACCGTGGCTCTTCCAACAGTCTCCTCTGAGGTGGCCTGGTCCACCGTGGCTCTTCCAACAGTCTCTTCTGAGGTGGCCTGGTCCACCATGGCTCTTCCAACAGTCTCTTCTGAGGTGGCCTGGTCTTCTGTGGCTCTTCCCATAATCTCCTCTGAGGTGGCCTGGTCCACCGTGGCTCTTCCAACAGTCTCGTCTGAGGTGGCCTGGTCCACCGTGGCTCTTCCAACAGTCTCTTCTGAGGTGGCCTGGTCCACCATGGCTCTTCCAACAGTCTCTTCTGAGGTGGCCTGGTCCACCGTGGCTCTTCCAACAGTCTCTTCTGAGGTGGCCTTGTCCACTGTGGCTTTCCCAGAAGCTGTCTTTGAGGATTGGTCCTGAGTAAGCACCACCTCAGCTGCCTCTGATTTAATAGAACCTGGAGTGGACTCTTCTGCAGATAATGTTGAGGTATCCTTCCCTGTGCTTACTTCCAGAACCTTCCTTTCTGGTGTGGTCATCCCCTTAACCAATCTAGGATTTGGAGGTTGGGGCACCTTCTTGGTGACTGATTTAGAACTGGAAAGTCCCTCCTTGTCTTCTACCTCTGAAACCATGGAAGGAGATCCTTGAGTGTGGATACTGTCCCCTTTCCTGCTTCTAATCCTTGCCCTTGCCCCATCCTTTCCTGAGTCCCCTCACTGTCCCCATTTCCCCATGCCCACTCACTTGTGACTCGCAAGCTACGCCAGTATCGGCGATGGACTTGAATGGTTTCAGTGATGGAAGCCAGGGCTCCTGATTGTGGAGGCTGCCGCAGGGTAAGAAGGGGTGGCGGGTCTCCAAGAAGGGAGTGGGTGCAGGCGGCCATGGACTCCGAGATGGATGTCAGGTTGTAGCCACCCTTCATAAAGGAAAAAGGACAGGAAAGGTACAATGGAGATTTATCAGGGAATTGGGAGGATCACACGTCCTGCCTCTCCAATTCCCCTTTCTCCCCATTCTAAGGCATTTCAAGGCTGGAGTGGAGGATCGTGATAGCAGGAACAAATGAGTGTAACCCACATTTGTAAGATGGGCAGCACTCACTGTGTGAGGCGGTTGTTGGGGGAGGGGGTAAATGTGTTGTCAGGTACAAGATAATAATATTGATAATAGCATTATAAACAGTTGACATTTATTAAGTGTTTGCTGTGTGTCAGACTCCTATTTTCTTTTTTTGGTACTGGAGATTGAACTCAGGGGCATTGTACTTGAGCTGTTATACCCCTAACCCCTTCTTTTTTTTTTTTTGTGGTACTGGGGATTGAACCCAGGGACATTCTACCTCCGAGCTATACTCCCAGCCCTATTTTTTATTCTTTATTTTGAAACAGGGTCTCACTAAGTTGTGGAGTTCCTCACTAGGTAGCTGAGGCTGGCCGTTAACCTGGATCCTCTGGTCTCAGCCTCCCGAATGCTGGGATTACAAGCGTGCGCCACCACGCCTGGCTCCCCTTCTATTTTTTATTTTGAAACAGGGTCTCACTAAGTTGCTGAGGCTGACCTTGAACCTGAGAATCTCCTGTCTTAGCCTCCCAAGTACTGGAAATACAGGCATGTGCTATCACATTCAGTGACAGTCTACTCTTTTTACAGATAAGAAAACCAAAGCTCAGAGTGGTTAGATGACTTGTCTGAGGACACAACAGATGAAGAGATGGTGCTGGGGTTTCAACCTGGGCTATCTGACAGAACAGTCCATTCTCTTAGCCACCACCCTGCCCTGCACATTTTGCAAGTTTATTAATTTATCTGTGACTTACTTTCCTCATCCATACAATAGTGAAAATAAGAGTCCAGAATTCTAGCTGGGCGTGGTGACACACGCTTGTAATCCCAGCATTTGGGAGGCTGAGACAGGCGGATCCCAGTTCGAAGCCAGCCTTAGCTACCTAGTGAGGCTCTCAGCAACTTAATGAGATCCTGTTTCAAAATAAAGAATAAAAAATAGGGCTGGGGGTATAGCTCGGTGGTAGAACGTCTCTGGGTTCAATCCCCAGTACCCTCCCCCCCCCACACACAAAAAGAGTCCAGAATTCTGCTGAGAGGGTTAATGTCTGAACAATGCATAACAGGAAAAAGATACAGCACTTATACAGTTTTTACCAAATGCTAGACACTCTTCCATCATTAGCATAGCCTCGTCTTACAAATGAGGAAGCTGAGGCGTGAAAGTGGAAGTACTGAGTCCTTTACAAAAGGTGAATTAATTTTGTACCAGAACTATTTTGAAGCAGTTCAGGTAGAGGTACAAAGCACAGCCAAGCTGCCTAGGTTTAAGCCCTGACTCTCATTTTTTTTTTTTTTGCGGTACTGGGGATTGAACTCAGGGGCATTCTACCTCCGAGCTATACCCCTAGCCCTATTTTTTATTCTTTATTTTGAAACAGGGTCTCACTAAGTTGTGGAGTGCCTCACTAGGTAGCTGAGGCTGGCCGCGAACCCGGATCCTCTGGTCTCAGCCTCCCAAATGCTGGGATTACAAGCATGCGCCACCATGCCCGGCTTCCTGACTCTCATTATTAAGTATATGACCTCTAGTTAGTCAATACCTCTCTATGCCTCAGTTTCCCTGGCTGATTTTTTTGTGTGTGAACCCAGGGCCACACACATGCTAAACAAGCACCACGCTCTATCCCCAGCCCTCTTAAAAAAGTTCTGAGACAGGGTCTCACTAAGTTGCCCAATCTAGCCTCGACCTTGTGATCTTCCTGCCTTAGCCTCCCAAGCTGCTGGGGTTATAGGCATGTAACACTGTGCCTGGCTCAGTTCCTATAATGTTGAGAGAGGAAAACAATGAGGCCAAGCAGACCCTACGTCAAAGGCTGTTTTGTCAAGTAAACAAATTAGTAATACATATAAAGTGCTGAAAAGAGCTCTGCATATAGTGAGCGCTCAATTAAAGCTATTTATGCTTTTGTTGTTGTCATTATTAATGTTCAGTATATGCCAACAATCTCAGCTGAGGACACTCAAAGGAGATTTTAGGAAACTGCCATGAGTGACACAACCCCCCATGGGAAGAGGAATCGAGAGTTACCTCTAGGATAAGGATAATGTGGCCATTGGCAAGGCCCATCAGCAGGTGGGTGAGGTGGGCATAACCCTCAGGTGACACCAGGCAGCCTCCCAGTGGGTCTCCACGTGCAGCGTCAAAGCCAGCTGAGACCAGCACCAGTTCTGGGTTAAACTGAGGCAAAGAGAGAAGACACATAGGCATGAGGGGGAGGCCTCTGGTCAACAGTAAGTGATGGAGACCAAGACAAGTGAAGATAGAAATGTGAGTAAGGGAGATGGCATCTTGGGACGTGGAGATGCACAATCAGAGACCTGGAAATAAAAGGTGTAAGAGAGGGAGATAAAGGAAATACAGAGTCAGAACTAGGAGAAACAGAGACATGAAAGCAGACTGCCAATGATGTGAGTACAACAGAAGTAGAGACACAGGGACACTAGGAACAGATGGGGACATGAGAATCATAAGGCAAATATAAGTCACAGAGGAGACATAGAGATTCAAATGTAAGAGATGGTAACATGAGAAATGGAGAGACAGAGACATGTCCTTACACAGGTAGCCCAGGGTCAAACATGCAACACACATGCACATGATACAGAATTTCATATACACATAGAGGTGGCAGTCCCACAACCCTCTCACGTCCAGTGGGTCTCACACAGGCTGATAGGAGAAAGAGCAGCATCCAGTGAGATACAATATCACACCCATAACACAGAGAAAGGGATGACAAATGTGGCCTGTACAGTCACACACAGGTACCTACCCCAACCCTCCCTTGCATGCACAGTTCCACAGAGTCATTTGTGGCCACCCTTACACCTGGACAGACACTCAAGATGGCTGACATATAGGACACAAATCTAGAGAGGCCACACAAGCCACCACTAGATATCTAGAAGGCCCTTACACACACAGCCATCACAGAAAGTCATGTGCAGAATCAAGACAATCACTCATATATGAAATGTCACACAGAAAGGGCAGCCACGTGCAGTCACCTGTGCACTGTCAGATACACAAGTCCATCAAGGCCGCCCCTGCCCCAACAGCCATCAATACAGCCACCCATAGGCTGTCTCATGATCTGTCACCAGGCAGTCAGACACACACTGAGGAGGCAGGAACCTGCTGCCACCCACTAAAGTGTGTCACATACATCCTAAACCTCACCTCATATGCGATAGGAAGCACCAGACGATACCAGGCAGCCAGGTACTCAGCATCACCCATGCGGGGCCCATTCCAAGCCACGTTGACAGTGAAGCCCTCACCTGCAGCCTGGCCTACTTGGTTGCTGGCTCCTTCATCCCCCATGGGGAAAAACGTGCCATGGTCATAGCGGTGTAGGGAGATGTACAGCACGCTGTCAGGAATGGGATGGGAAGGCAGTCATGGCTGGTTAGGGGCCCCAAGTACCTCTATAGCAGGGCTCAGCCCCTTCCCTGACCATACCCTTGTCCCCAGCCCCTCACCTGGGATCATCCTCAAATATGTGCTGAGTTCCGTTACCGTGATGGATATCCCAATCCACAATCAGGATCCTGGGGAGGGATAGCTTCTCAGTAACCTAGGACACCTGCCCCCTAGGAAAGGGCTACAGCTAGATCCCTGGGATCTGCAGAGGCATCTGTTACTGGGTGGCAGGAAACTGGGTGTCTTGTGAAAGCACTGGGCAGAAGTGTGAGGTTGAAAGCCCCACCTTGGGGCCCTGAGGGCTTTGCTGTGGGCCTGCACAAGTGCTTGGGGCTGGGCCCTGGGCCCTTCCAGGGAAAGACTCAGGAATTGGGTCCCAGGCCTGGGTAGCTAAGTGTGGTGTAGTGGAACCTGAGTCTTTTGGAGTAAGCACTGGGGGCCTGGGCTTGTGTTCTGTTGGGATTAATGTTAGGAGTAAGGAATGCTGTGGGGGGACCCTTTATTCTGGTTTATAAGTATCTGGGTGCCATGATCTAGAGGCCTTAACAGGGTGGACACTGAGAGGCCCCTTGTGGTCATTTTCAGGGAGTTGCTAGGCAAGCGGATGCTAGCTTGTTTGTAGGACAGTCCTGGGGGCTGTGCCTCAGGTCTGGTAGGCACTGGGCTGTGGGAGGTCCAGGTCCCTGCAGTGATCAGGATTTGGGGATCTCCCGGAAGCCCTTACCGCAGGGCAATCCTACTGATGGCTTGGGCATGGCGAGCAGCCACAGCCACGGAGTTGAAAAAGCAGAAACCGCATGCAGCGTCCTGCTCAGCATGGTGACCTGGGGGACGCACCACAGCAACGCCATTCAGAACCTAGAGGTAGAGCAAGGGAGTGAGACCAGACCCCTGGCCCTCCCTTTTCTTTTCCTCTTTCCCTCTCCTGTCCCCTCCACAAATCTACCAGCTGCTAGGACCATCACCCCCATAGCCCCTTGCCTTGGGCCCTGCACAACTCTCTTGGGGCTTCAGCAAAGTGGTAACTCTCTTAGGGCCCTCTCTACTCCCCCAGGACCTTCTCTCCCCAATCTGGCATCCACCTAGAAGAAGGACACACCTCTCCTGAGAGTACAGCCTCCACCAGGCGGCAGGCGGCGCCCGTGGCGAGCTGTGCGCAAGTAAAGGTGCTGGGGCAGATGTAGATGGAGTCAAAATTGGCACCCTCTCGGTGCAGCTCCCGGGTTTTCATCTTCTCTGTGGCCCGGAGACGCTCTATGTACTTGGCACTGGATGTACAAGGAAGAATAATTGGGTTAGGGGACAGTGAGGTGGTTCTGTACCCTTCCAGGGCCTTGCCCTGAAGACAACAACTGGGGAACCCCTAGATCCACAGCAGGTCCAAGCACCATGGAAGGGAGCCCCAGGCTCTGCCCCTGAGAACCCATCCATAGCCCTGTGGCCCACCCACCCCAGCTCCAGCCTTACCTGTGGCAGGTGAGCAGCTCAGCATTGGTGGCGGGCCGCACTGGCAAGGTAAGGCAGCGATCCGCAAGGCCTAGCTCCTCCAGGTGGCACATGATCCGCAAGATGCGCTGGGGTGTCTCGGGGTGGTGGCTAATGGTAGGAGGAAAACCAGAGATACAGGCTTAATGACCGGGCGGGAACGAACCCCCTGCCCATTTGTTATTATGAGTGTTATTTTTGGGTACTGGGGATTAAACCCAGGGGTGTTCTACCTTGGAGCTACACCCTTGTCCCTTTTTATTTTTTATTTTGAAACAAGGTCTCACCAAGTTGCTAGGGTCTCACTAAGTTGTTGAGGGTGGCCTCGAACTTGCAATCCTCCTGTCTTAGCCTCCTAAATACTGGGATTACAGGCATGTGCCACCATGCGAGGGCCTCCCACCCATTTGTCCCAGCCCTCTGACTGCATACTTGTCCCATAGGTTGCAGTGACTCATCATTCGTTGGTCATAGACCAGCCCCGTGCGAGCTCGCAGCACAGGCCATGTCAGGATTGGCAGTGAAGAGAGCTCCCAGGGTCTTTCCTCCTGATGCTCCTGGTTCTCCTCCAGGTTGTCCTCTTCTAGGGACTCGGCTGCAAGAGGAGGTCACATTCACCCTGCTCCCCCAATCCAGATTCCCCCTAATACTCTGGAACACAGGTTGTCCAAACATATAAAGAGGTAAGAGAGAAGCCCTATCCTTCTCCCACCAAGGTGGCCCAGGTAAATCAGAGGAGGTATGCACGAGAGCCCCCCCCCAGCTCATTCCATGCCCAGCCCCCATCAAGCCCACTCCTGGCTTCATACCTGATCTTACAAGGATCTCCCAGAAGGGCTCCAGGGCTTCCAGAGTGCAGGTGAGCGAAGCCTGGGCACTGAGGACACGGTGGGGTGGGGTGGGGGTGAGGGTGGAGGAGGATGCAATGAAAGGCTCTGGGTGGGCAGTGAGGGTCCGCTTTCCCCCTTTCCTCCTCCACCTAGGCTCACCTTGGACAGGGGGCACCAGGGGACTCCAACATGGGGCAAGGGTCTCCCAGAAGGGTGTGGAGCGACGCACTGACACCCTCAGCCAGGGAACGGAGGTTGTAGCCACCCTGGGGATGAGGAGTTGTGACAGGAGTGAGGAGAGGATCAGGGGTTACCAGAGAAGAAGATAATCATGACATCAGGGTGCAATACTGTATGTCAGGCAACAAGGAACCTGCAGGGTGACCTCATTTAATTCACTGGACAGTGGCATGAGGTTATTACCATTATCATTTTGCCTGTTTGACTTAAGGAAAGCAGAGAAACGAAGAAGTGAAGTGACTTACACAGGCTGTCCAGTTAGTAAGTGGAAAAGCTAGGCTAGGGACTGCAGGGCGTGGTGGCGCACGCTTGTAATCCCAGCATTCGGGAGGCTGAGACCGGAGGATCTGGGTTCGTGGCCAGCCTCAGCTACCTAGTGAGGCACTCCGCAACTTAGTGAGATCCGGTTTCAAAATAAAGAATAAAAAATAGAGCTGGGGGTGTAGCTCGGAGGTAGAATGCCCCTGAGTTCAATCCCCAGCACTGAAAAAAAAAAAAAAAAAAAAAAAAAAAAAGCAAAGCTAGGCTAGGAACTCCTGATGGACCAGAAAGCTCTGGCATTTTTGTTTTGTTGTTTTAGTGGTGCTGGGGCTGGAACCCAGGGCCTTATACATGCTAAGGCAAGTGCTATACCACTGAGCTACATCCACAGACCAAAAACTCTATTCTTTTTTATTTGTTGGTACTAGGGAGTGAACTAGGGGCATTCTTTCTCCAAGCTACATGCCCAATCTTTTTTATTTTGGAAAAGGATTTCGCTAGGTTGCTGAGATTCTCTCTAAGATGCTGAGGCTAGCCTTGAACATGCAATCCTCCTATCTTAGCCTCCAAAGTATTGGGATTACAGGTGTGGGCCACCATGCCCAGCTCAAAGGCTCTGGTCTTGTTTTTTTTTGCAGTACTGGCAATTGAACTCAGGGGCATTCTACCTCCGAGCTATACCCCCAGCCCTATTTTTTATTCTTTATTTTGAAACAAGGTCTCACTAAGTTGTGGAGCACCTCACTAGGTAGCTGAGGCTGGCCACGAACCCGGATCCTCTGGTCTCAGCCTCCCGAATGCTGGGATTACAAGCGTGCGCCACCACGCCCGGCTCAAAGGCTCTGGTCTTAAACCCTCCAGGATCTACTCTTTGAGAGACAAAAGTGAGTCACTCACCTCCAGAGACAGGATCAGCTTGCCTCCTGCCAGACCCATGAGCAGGTGGGTCAAGTGGGCGAACCCTGCTGGAGTGGCAGCCATCTCACCCTGGGGGGATGTAGAGGGTGAGCCTGGCTCTGTGTAGTCCCTTTTGCCTACCTGCCACCCCAGGAAGCCTGTCTTACCTTGGGGTCCCCTTGGAGAGCATCAAATCCAGCGGCCACCAAGACGAGCTGAGGCTGGAACTGAGGGAGAACAGACTACATGAGGCCACCTGCTCTTATGGGCCATCCTTCAATGCTGTCCCTTTTCCCAACATTCCCCAGATCCCCCAGACCTCTAAGGCAACCGGCAGCAGGACGTGCAGGAAAGCAGCAATGTAGTCGGCATCCCGCATCCCCACCTGTGGACATCGGCAGGATACGGATGGTCAGCTGTGGGCCCTGAGCTGGTGGAAGTGTGGGGCTGGGCCTCACACTGGGGGCAGAGGGGTGGGGGCAGACACTGACCTGGTTCCAAGGCACATTGATGGTGTATCCTTGGCCTTGGCCAAAACCTGTGGTGGACCAGTTAGAGGCCTTAAGGTGGGGCCAGAACCGACCCTGCTCATAGCGGTGGATGGAGAAATAGAGGACACTGAGGCCAGGAAAAAAAGAAAGGTGAATGCTTGCCAACATGCTTGAGACTCTGGGTTTGATTCCCAGCACTTCAAAACAAACAAACAAAGAGAGGTAAGGGAGCTCAGAGGAATCAATCCCCAGATACTCCCAACCCACAGCTGCCAGTTTACTCCTACACTCATTTTATGATTCAGCCACTCATTTATTCTCTCCTTTAATTTCCCCACCGCCGGGCGTGGTGGCGCACGCTTGTAATCCCAGCATTTGGGAGGCTGAGACCAGAGGATCCGGGTTCGAGGCCAGCCTCAGCTACCTAGTGAGGCACTCCGCAACTTAGTGAGACTTGGTTTCAAAATAAAGAATAAAAAATAGGGCTGGGGGCATATCTCGGAGGTAGAACGCCCCTGAGTTCAATCCCCAGTACCGCAAAAAAAAAAAAAAATTTCCCCACCAACTTTTTTGTGTATTGGGATTGAGTCCAGAGGCATTATATCTCTGAGCTACACCTCCCAGCCTTATTTTAAAATTTTTTGTTTTTGAAAGAGGGCCTCGTTAGGTTGCTGAAAGTCTTGCCAAATTGCTGATGCTGGTCTTGAACCTGTGACCCTCCTGTCTCAGCCTCCTAAGTACTGAGATTATAGGTGTGTACCACCATACGCGGCTCAATTCTTAACTTATGGATCCATTCTTCATTAATTTACCTTTCCATTCAGGCACAGATTTATTGATCTTCCCATTCATTAACTCTTCCATTTATTTACCAATTATCTCACTCCCCCATTCATTTTGTCTCCCACTGGAACCGCTTCCGCAACAACTATCACTACCCCCTAGCTGCCCAGCCAATCCAGACTCAAGTCTAAGATCCCAAGAGTTACTGGGAGCCCCTGATGGCTCCAAGACTCTGTAGGACACTCTAGATCATATCTGCCCTCCACCTTCCTCTATGACCTTGGTAGGGGCAACAGGGCAAACCCTGTGACATTGGAGACCCATGGGGGCAATGGGTTCTTAGCTGGAGAGAGCTATCTAAAGACTAAAAAGACCCTTGAACCAGGCTGTAGGGCTTAGTGATTTCTTTGAAGTAGAGACACAGGAACCGGGAGTATACGTGGGTGTATCTTGGTGGAGCTGGAGTAGGAGGGCTGGCTAGGGTTGCCATGAGGCCAATTTATCCCTTCTCACCAATACCTTACAGACCACTGGTACTATTACTTTATTTTTTTTAATTACTTTATTTTTTGATACTAGGAATTGAACCCAGGGACATTCTACCTCCGAGTTCCACCCCTAGCCCTTTTTATTTTTTTTATTTTGTAACAGCGTCTCATTAAGTTGCTGCGAGTCTCACTAAGTTACTGAGGCTGGCTTCAAACCTACGATTCTCCTCTTTCAGCCTCCCAAATACTGGGATTACAGATGTGCACCACTGTGCCCACCTACTGCTTCTATTTGATAGGTGAGAAAGTGAGCCTTCATGGGGAGGGACCAACACACAGATTGTAAAAAAGGACATGAAAGATATGATGGGAAGGATATGATGCACAGGTTCTGACTCAAAAGACATGAATTGGTTCTGATAGAAAAGACATGATGTACAGATACAAGGGAAAAGACACGATGTCCAGGTTCCAACAGAAAGGATAAGATATATGAGTTCTGACAAAAACCATGGCAGGGAGTTGTGGGGGGTCTAATTCTGACTGGGGAAAACAAATGAATAATCTATCATCCATCCTTCCATCTGTCCACCCACCTACTGTTTATCCACACTGTCTTGTGACAAAAAAGAATCTAGTAGCATTTCTCCCCTTTTGGGGGAAATGCAAAAAATAGTGGTAAGCAATGAATCTAGGTAAACTTAAGCCACATCTTCACAAATGTTGATAATGCAGTTGTGAGACTTAATGCAATTGATATAAAAGGATTCTTAAAATTGAGGAAAAATAAGCCGGGTGTGGTGGCGCACGTTTGTAATCCCAGCGTTTGGGAGGCTGAGACTGGAGGATCTGGGTTTGCGGCCAGCCTCAGCTACCTAGTGAGGCATTCCGCAACTTAGTGAGACTCGGTTTCAAAATAAAGAATAAAAAATAGGGCTGGAGGTATGGCTTAGAGGTAGAATGCCCCTGGGTTCAATCCCCAGTACTGCAAAAAAAAAAATTGAGGAAAAATATCTTGGAATTGAGGAATGAAACCCATGCCAAAGTATACATCTTGAGTGCTAATCGTTTTTTTTCTTTTTGACACTGATAGATTATTATTATTTTTTGTTGTTATACTGGGGATTGAACCTAGGGGCATTCCACCCCCAAGATACACATGCAGCCCTTTTTTAAAAAAACTTTTTGCTTTGAAATAGGGTCTTGTTAACTTGCTTAGACTGTCCTTGAATTTACAATCTTCCTGTCTCAGCCTCCCAAGAACTGGGATTACAGGTGCACCACCATGCCCAGCCTGATTTTTTTTTTTTTTTTTGCAGTACTGGGGATTGAACTCAGGGGCATTCTACCTCTGAGCTATACCCCCAGCCCTATTTTTTATTCTTTATTTTGAAACAGGGTCTCACTAAGTTGTGGAGGGCCTCACTAAGCA